>MJUU01040507.1:81108-125107 GCA_002080025.1 Modiolus philippinarum
AGAAGACATGAATTCACTTTGATAGCAATTTATTTAATTGACAACTTAACTTGGGCTTAGGACACTTGTTTTGACAACAGCTTGTCATATTGTTTTATTGTAATATCATCTATCCCATATCCACTCCTAATTGAGGCCCTGAAATATAATTAAAGGTGACACTTTACTCAAGTGCCAGCGTGGGTAATACCTTAAATGGCGTGACTATCACCTGACAGTTCAGTCACTTTTAATGTACTTTATAACAATGGAAAATTAAAAATCCTATTTTTATACAAATTTTATTTAGTAATTTCAGTTTATTCATTAAGCAAATGCTTTGAAATTCCTTATTTATTTCTTTTTTAAATACAGGAAGTGACCTTCATTTATCTCCCTTTGAACAAGGAAGTAAACAAACCATTCATGTCTGGAACGATCTTTTTCAAATAAAACATGTGAAAAATATTTTATTGAATATATAAGGTAACGAACTGATAATATTAACAAAGAAAACGATGTTTGTACATCCTGAACAGTGTTGTTGAAATAATTATTGTAATTTTCTTTCAAATCAATCAACTTTGATTTTTTTCATCAGACGATTTTTGAAGATGGTCGAAAAATTGAAGATATCAAAATTTTGACTTTTCTGAAAAAATGAAAAGTGTCGAAAATTTTGGCCGTCGAATAAATCGAGACAAGACGGTATTCGTAGAGAGTTGATACACTGGGCACATGAAATTTCATGTATGGACAAATTGTTCCTTAATTATTCCAGAAAAATTCAGACTAAATTTTGACAATTCTAATAGAGTTTAATGTAGTATACCTCTACTAAAAATGACAATAAAGTCAAATTGGCATAGGAGTAGACATCCAGTAAATATTTAACTACACACTTGGTCCACTGGAAACTGTCTTTACCAAATGTCCCTCTACTGTACAGTGACATCACTGTTCCAAGGTTGTTCAATCTCTCAGATTTCTGGGAACATATCTGTGTCATAACAAATATCAGTTTAAAAATATAAATTAGAAATACTGCAAAAATAAAAAAAAAATCTTCATATATAAAACATGTGCATGTAATGTATACTAAATTAATATTATTTATAAAACTTAAGTCCCCTTAAATTTTACATGATGAAATCGAAGGATTATAGCTAAATTTCCAACATATATGTAATGGACCTCCAGCAGTCCACCTAAGAGCAAGACAGTCTTTTACAAATACAGTGAAACCTGTCTAAACCGAACTCTGACTAAACGGAAAACCTGTCTAAACCAAACACAATGTGAAGACCTTTTCTATCAATTTCTTTATATTTTGAACCTGTATAAACCGAACAAATTCTTCAGACCCAGAGGGGTTCGGTTTAGACAAGTTTCACTGTATGTGCTAAAATAAGATTGTACTTATAATAATTATTGATTGATTACAGTGATATTTTTGCAAACTGAAATCATCCAGTTGCTTTTAATTGTTGCAATTTAATTTACTTAGAACTGTTAAAATTTAAAATGCAACACAGAACAATTTACTTGAATAAAATTGCCTATATTTTAGCATTAAATTAGAAGAAAATTCTAAATACGTTGGCAAACTATTGAGGGTGTCAACAACAAAAAATGCATGTACATTCTAATAGAGATTTAAAGGTTAGCAGTAGAAATCTTAAAATGCCTAATTTTCCTCTCCAAAAACAAGAGAGACTTCCATATTTCAACTTCCTATACTGAAAATATTATGATCACCATTCAGCTATAGAAAAAATACTGTATTAAGTGGCATGTACCTGTGCTATGTGGTCTGCAGCATCTCTACAGGCTGGTGTTATGTTTTCATAGTTCTGTACTAGATTTGGCAACAGTGCAATAACATTCATTGGGAATCCTGTCAAACGAAGATGAGCAAAATTTTATATTTTAATAATGTGATTAAATTCAATCAAATGAAGTTCTTGTGGTATTTTAGGTTTTCTAATGAACATTACCTGACCACATAAGGATCAGCATGGTGTGCCATGCCAGCATTCTCATTTAATGAGGCAGATGCTAGTTTTAATTTTTTCTTTCAGCATCAGATGAGGAGTTTCAATTTAGGACAGGAAGTTGCTATCTCAACCATTCCTGGGAACTCAGTATACACACACGGTTAGCAAAAATAAACCATACAAAGAAATAAACATAGGAAGGCAAGTTCAATGAGAGTTTGACATAAAATTCAAAAATAGTAATGGTGCATTACATGATACCCCGCCACCTTTCACAAAATTTCAAAGTTTAAAAAGGCATAACTCCAGATCCCTGTGTACTTCTGAACCCAAAATTATACTTGGCCTGTGTTTTATGGAAAACAACTTACATACCAAATTAGAAGACAGTATGTTATTTCATTCACAAGTTATCAGTCAGAAACCCTAAAATTAACACAAGTTCAAAGTTTCAAGGGGCATAACTCCAGAACCCCTTGGACCTCTGACTGAACCTGAAATCAAACCTGGCCTGAGTTTTGTGGTAGACAAGTTACATACCAAGTTTGAAGACAATATATTATTTCATTCACAAGTTATCAGTCGGAAACCCTAAAATTTGCAAAATTTTAAAGTTTCAAGGGGCATAACTCCAGAACCCCTTGGGCCTCTGAACCTGAAATTGAACTTGGCCTGACTTTTGTGGTAAACAAATTACATACCAAGTTTGAAGTTTTTATGATATTTCGTTCACAAGTTATTAGTCGGAAACCTTCGAGGGACGGACGGACGGACACACAACTGAGGGTATCAAATAACACCTCGCCACTACGTGTGGTGGGGTAGGGAAGATATGTGTTGAAAAATAATCTTAAGGTATGAAAATGGAAGTTTATTGAAGTACATGAGAGCCTTAAGTTATCAAGAATTTTAAAGTCACAGGATTCAACATTTTTGCCATATCTACACATCAAGTACCTGGTGTTACCAAGGTATCAATATCATTTCAAATTCCTTGGTAACTCGTAAATATAAAAGTTATTCTTCAAGACGTCTGATTAGACTTTGACATCATGGATTACTGATTACTTTATGAATTGCACGTATACTGTTTAAGTCAACACTGACAAACATCCTGCCTGTATGTTAGACAATGCAAAAAAGTTAAACTGAACAAGGATCTCAATGTTTATACCTGGTACATGCCAACTATCCCTATTTACGGGGGTCTCCCCCATGAGAGCATTCAATTTGAAATTTTCAGAGAGCAATGATTTTTTCCTTGCTTCATAAAACATTCATCAGTTATTGCATAATGATTGTTATGCCATGAAGATGCTAAAAACAACAGGACAACTGATATGAAGCTTTATGTTTTATGATATGCTTGCGAGTTGTCTCGCCCGTCAAAACCTCCATAAGCATTTTCATATGTTGGCAGGTTTGAATGTTGTTTACATGCATGCACATACCTACATAAGTGGACAAATTCCATGGATTGCAATTATCAACGTTTGACTTAATAGCATGCAATTTAATATAAGTGTACATGGTATACAAACTATAGCAAGCAAGACCATGTGACTTACCTAAGCTGTCTGTGGGGTCCACCACAGGAGCAGAAATAGACACAGTTAGTCTGGATACAAGTGACCATGTAGCTTCTACTGTTACTGTTGATGTAAAACCCTTAAATAGATAGAAATAAAATAAATTGTTGATGTTTTAAACATTTTATATTTCTACAGAAATTAACGATATTGACTGTAAGCTGAAGATAAAGAATTCTCCTTTACATTTAAAAGATTTCAGGACTCCCCATTCACCCTTGTGCTTGGTTCAATTAAAAGTCTGAATTCTTTAAGTAATTTAGCCTTTGGGATTTGACTTTATATGTTCATGACAAGATTTTAAACCTTCATTTTTTTTAGCAGTTGAAGTGACATAAGAAGTCAAATTGCATACATGTAAATAAAATACAAAATCCGTTTATGACATTTACAAACAAATCAACATATTGATGTTCATCCTGCTGTACACTAAATATTTTCCATAGTGGCCATTTCAATGTTTCACGAATTTTCTTCATTACCTGAAGTTCACTTTGTGCTGGGATATGATTTTCTTAAAGTCAGATATATCCGGTAACATATCCAAGCTTTAATAAACTTTAAAGTCTAATGAGAAATAATAAATAGCCTTACTTGACTGGGGTATGCAAATTATCAATTTTGCCTGACAGATCCTTGGACATGCATGTCTACATTGATGTGGCTTTCAAATTTTTCACATGCAATGAGGGTGGCTGACAATGATCACTTGAGCCTTTTAGAACTCAGATATTGTCAATATTGAAAGTTATATGCAAAGTGAAAGTAGCATGACTTTGTTTATATAAGTACTACTTTTAATACCCTAACAGCTGATTGCTTATTTAGTAGAGGCTAACCTATAGTGATTGATACACTAGTGATAATTAACAGCTACATACCTTTAACAACAGAGTCTGTATACCAGGGAAGTTGTTCCATTTTAACTGTTGTTGTATTTTCTCCAGTCTCTCTCTACAGTCAGGTCTCTCAGGCTGTAAGTGCTTCAGAATCTAACAGGTAGAAAGAAAAATGTTAAGTCAAACTTCAAAAATGTGAAAAGTAAGATATGCTACAACTTTCCTGAAAAGATTGACTCCATGATTCTAAAACAGTTTTAACGATACAAACAATGTAATGTATTTTACATAAGTACCAAAATGAAAGAGGCCATATTAAGAATGCGAAACTAGGTATGATTTTCTGTGAAGACAATCCGGAAAGTTTGGATCTCTGTTACTTGTATTCTTTAAAAGCTTCTTTTAAATGTCCATGGTTTCATTTGAAAGCCACCAAGATATTTCTTCAGGGTTTTCTCAATAATTAGTACATTTTCAGTTTGAAAGAATAATGGTTACATCTGTTTTTTTTATGTATTTGTATTTTCCCTTGGAAATGCATAAATAAGCATCTCTGCAGCTAATGTACACAGTATATTGAAGTTGTTTAATAATATTGACTCCACTGGAATAACTACTAACCTTGAAACAGATGACATATTTATAGCTATTAAAACTGTTCCCTGATGGCAGCCATCTTGGATATGAAGCCTGAAATACAACTTTTTTGCAAGGGACCACCTAAAGACTATTTTGACCAAGTTTGGTTCCAATTGGCTCAGCAGTTTCAGAGAAGAAGATCTTTGAATGTTTTTTTCCCAAAGTGTCCAATGTTAAAACTATGATCCCCACTGGCAGTCATCTTGGATATAGCACAGATCTGAAAAACAACTTTTTTGCAGGGGACCATCTAAGGACTATTGTGGCCAAGTTTGGTTTCAATTGTCTGCATAAATTCATACAAGATATTTGAACATGTTTCCCATAGGGTCCAATGTTGAACTATGATCCCCACTGGCAGCAATCTTGGATGTAGTGCAGATCTGAAAAACAACTTTTTTTGCAAGGGACCATCTAAGGATTATTGTGGCCAAGTTTGTTTCAATTGGCCCTGTAGTTTCAGAGGAGAAGATCTTTGAAAGTGTTTTCCTATAGGGTCCAATGCTAAAACCATGTTCCCTGCTGGCGGTCATCTTGGATAAAGCAAGGACCTGAAAAACTTTTTTGCAGGGGCCACATAAAGACTATTGTGGCCAAGTTTGGTTCCAATTGACCCAGCAGTTTCAGAGGAGAAGATCTTTGAAAGTGTTTTCCATATCTAAATGACACAAATCAAAATTTTAATGGATGATTTATGAAAAAATCACACAACAAATCAATGCCATTTTTAGTCACATTAATTCATTGTATATTTATCTTACCTTATCCAGTAGTCTAACAGCCAATGAGAATTCATATTCGTAATCTGATTCTAACATAGATACAGCTATCCAAAACATCTGAGAAACAATGGTCAGTTTATCTTCATTTCCTGCTTGATCTAAATTCTTCAATGACTGAGCACTTCGTGACCTTGGGATATTACTTCTGAATCGGCTTTCAACTTCAGTACTACTTCGTAATCTTAAATCATCTGTTAAAATAAGTGAAGTTCTTCTCTGTCAAATTTATAAGCTTTGATGCCAATAAAAACTGAAAGATGCTCATTGTTACCCTGTTTATTATATTCAAACAAGAATTTGTTGTTTTTTTTTCCCATATATATAGTACTCTATGAAGTTTTAAACTTATCATAAAGTAAGGCAATCTGAATGTAATAATACAATAACCATGCAGTTATAGTTTAGTGAGTAGGACATTAGAGTTTAGTTCTTATTAACAGTATTTTTTTATGAAAAAAATGGAAGAATGTGTCAATGGGACATGGATGCCCCTGCCTCCTTGCAATCAAAACCCGTAAATTATTAAAGGCATAACTATGTACAATATATATATATCAAATAATTATAAAAAAGGATCTTTCTCCTGTGATAAAAAGGCATTGGAACTGGTTTGGTTTTGATATAATGCGTAGTTCCAACAAATAATCTGAAAAACAGTCTTACATGTAATAATAATCTATATTTAGCAACTGTGACCTTGACCTAGGGGGTAACAACCCCCAAATCTACAGAGTTCTGTCTTGAATGATAATTAGGCATGCGACCAAGTTTGGTAGTGATCTGATGCAAGATACCCAAGTTATCATCCGGAAACCAAAATTTTATTGAAATTTTAGTCTATTTGTAGCATCTGTGACCTTGACCTTGGGGATAAAAACCCGTAAAACAATAGGATTCTGTACTATGTGATAAGCAAGCATGTGACCAAGTTTGGTTTTGATCAGATGCAGTATACTCAAGTTATCATCCGGAAAGCAAAATTTTATTTTTAGAAACTGTGACCTTGACCTTGGGGGTACCAACCCGAAAATCAATAGGATTCTGTCTTCGGTAATAAGCAAGCATGTGACTTGTTTGAGTTTGATCATATGCAGTATACTCAAATTATCATCCAGAAACCAAAATTTTATTGAAATATTAGTCTATTTTTAGCAACTGTGACCTTGACATTGGGGGTACCAACCCGGAAATCAATAGGGTTCTGTATTGGGTGATAAGCAAGCATGTGATTAAGTTTGGTTTTGATCCAATGTAGTATACTCAAGTTATTATCCCGAAACCAAAATTTTATTGAAATTTTAGTCTATTTTTAGCAACTGTGACCTTGACCTTGGGGGTACCAACCCGGAAATCATTAGGGTTCTGTCTTAGGTGATAATTAAGCATGTGACCAAGTTTGGTTTTGATCTGATGCAGCATACTAAGTTATCATCCGGAAACCAAAAAGATGGACGTACGTACAGACAAACGGACGGACGTACAGACCTATGGATCAGGGTAAACCTTAATGCCCCCAACCGCCTAGCGACGGGGGCATAAAAACAAGGTGATATAATCAATTATTGTTCAATTAATTAGCTAATATTCATGGTAGGAAAGGCTGGAAAAAAATGAGGGCAATACTTCTAAAACCATAAATACCTTGAACCCTTTTTGTAGTCCCTTTGTTCAAGTTTTTAAACATTATTGGACCTCAATAGCTGGAACTGCTTTCATTGGTCCCTTGGGTGTTCAAGTNAATAGCCTTACTTGACTGGGGTATGCAAATTATCAATTTTGCCTGACAGATCCTTGGACATGCATGTCTACATTGATGTGGCTTTCAAATTTTTCACATGCAATGAGGGTGGCTGACAATGATCACTTGAGCCTTTTAGAATTCAGATATTGTCAATATTGAAAGTTATATGCAAAGTGAAAGTAGCATGACTTTGTTTATATAAGTACTATTTTTAATACACTAACAGCTGATTGCTTATTTAGTAGAATCTAACCTATAGTGATTGATACACTAGAGATAATTAACAGCTACATACCTTTAACAACAGTGTCTGAATACCGGGGAAGTTGTTCCATTTTAATTGTTGTTGTATTTTCTCCAGTCTCTCTCTACAGTCAGGTCTCTCAGGCTGTAAGTGCTTCAGAATCTAACAGGTAGAAATAAAAATGTTAAGTCAAACTTCAAATATGTGAAAAGTAAGATATGCTACAACTTCCTGAAAAGATTGACTCCATGATTCTAAAACAGTTTAAACGATACAAACAATGTAATGTATTTTACATAAGTACCAAAATGAAAGAGGCCATATTAAGAATGCCTAACTAGGTGTGATTTTCTGTGAAGACAATCCGGAAAGTTTGGATCTGTGTTACTTGTATTCTTTAAAAGCTTCTTTTAAATGTCTATGGTTTCATTTGGAAGCCACTAAGATATTTCTTCAGGGTTTTCTCAATAATTAGTATATTTTCAGTCTGAATGCATAGTAATTACATCTGTTTTTTTTGTATTTGTATTTTCCCTTGGAAATGCATACATAAACATCTCTGCAGCTAATGTACACAGTATATTGAAGTTATTTAATAATATTGACTTCACTAGCCTTACTATTAACCTTGAGACAGATAACATATTCATAGCTATTCAAGCTATAGGATGTGTTTACACTTTACTTCATTATTCATTTTCCCAGGTTATATTGAGAGATGAAGAGGATTAAAATCTAAATGGCACAAATTCAAAATTTTAATGGACGATTTAGGATAAAATGTTTATCACACAACAAATCAATTCCATTTTTAGTCACAACAATTCATTGTATTTTTGTCTTACCTTATCTAGTAGTCTAACAGCCAATGAAAATTCATATTCATAATCTGATTCTAACATAGATACAGCTATCCAAAACATCTGAGAAACAATTGTCAGTTTATCTTCATTTCCAGCCTGGTCTAAATTCTTCAACGACTGAGCACTTCGTGACCTTGGGATATTACTTCTGAATCGGCTTTCAACTTCAGTACTACTTCGTAATCTTAAATCATCTGTTAAAATAAGTGAAGTTCTTCTCTGTGAAATTTATAAGCTTTGATGCCAATAAAAACTGAAAGATGCTCATTGTTACCCTGTTTATGATATTCAAACAAGAATTTGTTGTTTTTTTCCCATATACATAGTACTCTATAAAGTTTTAAACTTATCATAAAGTACTGCAATCTGAATATAATAATACAATAACCATGCAGTTATAGTTTAGTGAGTAGGACATTAGAGTTTAGTTCTTATTAACAGTATTTTTTCATGAAAAAAATGGAAGAATGTGTTGTGTGCAATGGGACATGGATGCCCCGCCTCCTTGCAATCAAAACCCGTAAATTATTAAAGGCATAACTATGTACAGTAGTCCCTCTCTTGAGAGGCCACCCCTACTGCAACTAGAAACTAGCCTTTCAAATGAGGTGGCCTTCCATGAGAGGATCTACTCAGCCCACCTCTCAGACCGTTCCCAATATTTACATATTTTCATTTACCCTGTGTATGCTAGGAAAAGTATTTACATTGATATTCATCAGTAGATCACATTGACAGTTTCTAAATTGAATATATAGAAAAGTTACAATTTTGTGGGATTAGGTAAAGATTTTGAAGAAAAATTGCAAAATATCATATTTTTTATCTTTGACATCTTATTTGTTCTTTAAATCGTGTTCAAAAGAATTTTTTCAGTAAATTTACAGCAAGTTTTAAAGAAAAAAAATAATTTTTGATTACATGAACAAAGAGTTTAAAGGGAAATAACCCATATCTCAAAGCGGTATTAAAAAAAACAATAAACAAAAACAAACATGAATTTTCTTGATTTGATGATGTTTTCTCAATTATCAAAACATATTTATGGAGAGGAGTAAGATATTAACAGCTTAATTGGGCCATCAAGCAGTACAGGTAACCTATGTAATTTATGAATGAGTTAATTGACAGGTAAACATCGCCGATGTTTATTTAACAAATCCGTTAATTTGTCAAAAAGAAGTGATAATTATCTAATCAACTTTGGGGCCCAGAAAAGGACAGAAAGACATCTGCAAGATATAGTTGTTAACATTTTTCACAAAAATGTAATTTTAAAAACTTATTATATGTGACCTAAAGAAGAAAGGCCACCTCCAGGTCAATTTTCAACAACTTCCAGTTTGATCGCAATTTGTAAACAGGTAGTGTTTGGCCGTTTATACGAGGTAAAAAGAGTCATTTAGACACGACAAGGGTGGCCGCTGGACCCGTCAGGGGGGTGGCCGTCTATATGGGGTCATTTTGTACATAAAAATGTTAATGAAAAGGAAATATGGCCGGATAAACCGGGTGGCCTCCAAAACGAGGGGCCGTTAAGTAGAGGGACCACTGTACAATATATATTCAAATAATTATAAAAAGGGATCTTTCTCCTGTGATAAAAAGGCATTGGAACTGGTTTGGTTTTGATATAATGCGTAGTTCCAACAAATAATCTGAGAAACAGTCTTACATGTAATAATAATCTATATTTAGCAACTGTGACCTTGACCTTGGGGGTAACAACCCCTAAATCAACAGAGTTCTGTCTTGAATGATAATTAGGCATGTGACCAAGTTTGGTAGTGATCTGATGCAGGATACCCAAGTTATCATCCGCAAAACAAAATTTTATTAAAATTTTAGTCTATTTGTAGCATCTGTGACCTTGACCTTGGGGATACCAACCCGTAAATCGATAGGATTCTGTATTGGGTGATAAGCAAGCATGTGACCAAGTTTGGTTTTGATCAGATGCAGTATACTCAAGTAATCATCCGGAAAGCAAAATTTTATTTTTAGCAACTGTGACCTTGACTTTGGGGGTACCAACCCGAAAATCAATACGATTCTGTCTTTGGTAATAAGCAAGCATGTGACTTGTTTGAGTTTGATCATAAGCAGTATACTCAAATTATCATCTAGAAACCAAAATTTTATTGAAATATTCGTCTATTTTTAGCAACTGTGACCTTGACATTGGGGGTACCAACCCGGAAATTGATAGGGTTCTGTATGGGTGATAAGCAAGCATGTGATTAAGTTTGGTTTTGATCCAATGTAGTATACTCAAGTTATTATTGAAATTTTAGTCTATTTTTAGCAACTGTGACCTTGACCTTGGGGGTACCAACCTGGAAATCATTAGGGTTCTGTCATAGGTGATAATTAAGCATGTGACCAAGTTTGGTTTTGATCCGATGCAGCATACTAAGTTATCATCCGGAAACCAAAAAGATGGACTTACGTATGGACAAACGGACGGACGTACAGACCTACGGATCAGGGTAAACCTTAATGCCCCCAACCGCCTAGCGGCGGGGGCATAAAAACAAGGTGATATAATCAATTATTGTTCAATTAATTAGCTAATATTCATGGTAGGAAAGGCTGGAAAAAAATGAGGGCAATAGTTCTAAAACCATAAATACCTTGAACCCTTTTTGTAGTCCCTTTGTTCAAGTTTTTAAACATTATTGGACCTCAATAGCTGGAACTGCTTTCATTGGTCCCTTGGGTGTTCAAGTTAATTAAGTCTGACTGTATATTCCATTTTTTTCCCACCAAAATCATTTAATTAATCCTGTTTTATTCACTGCCATCTCTTAATTGTAGTGCTATTGTACTTGTATTTTTCTTTTAAGCCAATTATATTTGTTGTAGTGTTCTAATGATATTGATAAATAGAGATTATTATATGGCATTTTTCAAATCATATCTCATATCATCCTGAGACATCCATATTAGCCAGAGGGCCGAAGGCCAGAGGGCTAATATGGGTCGAGGGATGATATTGGATATGATATGAAAAATGCCATATCATAAACTATTTATCATATACTTCAACAATTGACTAGTTTTATTTCTTTTTTTTTCTTTATTTTATTTTCTCTTCCTTATTTCATATAAAATAAAATCATGTACAACAAAATTATTCATCTGTAATATGCGTGTCATTAAGTCAGTGTTGTTTTCAACGGAATTTGTTTCAAAGGGATCATGTTGGTTTCATTTTGGACATCATATCAACATTCGGTATTTTGTGTTTATCATGTTAAACAAATTCAACGTAGACCACTCGCTAATTACTAAAATTAAAAAATGTTCACTTATGAGTATAGCCAGGTAAAAAGGCTTTTGCCACCACTTTTTTCTTTCGTGTGTGTTTTACATGCCTCTTGTTTTGTGTTTCTCATTCAACAGACAGGCTATTTTCAAATGGAAAAGACAGTAAATGGGAATGTATCTCCTACCACTAAATGTGGCCGGAAATTGTAAATAAATTGCTTTGCAATACAGTCGAACTTCGATGGCTCGAACACCCAAGGGACCAATGAAAACAGTTCGAGTTAAAGAGTGTTCGAGAAATCGAGGTCAAACTATGTTGAAACTTGAACAAAAGGGACCAGAAAAAGGGTTCGAGACATCCATGGTGTTCGAGCTATTGCAGTTTGAGCCATCAAAGTTCTACTGTATATCATGCAAATGAGATTATGGTTTCACCAAAGCTTATGCATGTGTGTGATAAACACTTACATTTATTGTCAACAGTTAAATTTGGTAAAGATTCCTGGAATAGCTGAAAATTTAGTCAAGGTGAACGTCTTGCTTAATCTTTGCTAACACTTCTATTTTTCTTCACAAAACAACAAAAGTATTTTCATAACAACTGAACGTGGGTCATTAAATGGAACAACTACATAAGAAGCTTGTGACGGGTGTACACTAAAAATCTGCAAAATGTTGCTTGTTTCCAGTAAAAAAAAATTTATCTATAACTTGAGTAGGTAAAATAATACTGAAATATGCGAATCTTTGTTTATTTCATGAATTGGAAAATCGTCAGTCGCCATATTTAAAAATCCATATTATGGATTTCATATTACACCCCCTGAAAATATGACTGGCTTAATTCTTTCTTTATGACACATGCAAAAAGACACATATCTTGAGTAAGTATATGATTAAGTATACTACCCAACTTTTCCTCTTTCTAGGTTTAAGAAGGGACCTTAATGATGACTGCGAATATGAAATGTTAAACTTGCATATATAATACAACAGGAGACAAAGAACAGACGAAGAATGCATAGAAAGTTATTATAGAACAGTTTGAGCATCGAGATGTACCCTTGTTTTTAGGATTTACAGTGAAAACTCAAATGTGTCTATGTTCATGGAACTGAAGGGAATCTTCGCTTTTAGTGTTGTTTCACCTTAACTTTGTGCTGTTTGAATTCCTGTAAACCCAATACAAATGTATTTATGTGTAATATCTGCTTCCTGGTTTAATTCATGATGTAAATGTATAATTATCAAGAGAAAAACAAGATGGGAGCAGTCAGAAACGACAGCTTATCTCCCTGCCTGTAGCAATTACATTTCCAAATTCAGTTAAAATTTCAAAGTATTCTCAAAAGCAGCATTCCTCTCCAAGACGCATCCACTGACCAAAGATGATGAATGTGCAACATGTAGTTTCTCAGATATGAACCCTTACACAAACTTTAACCTAAGTCAGTGAAGCGTAAAATGTAGGTCAGAGTGACCCAATGATCATCTGAAGCAGCATCACTCTCAAAGACACATCCACTGACCAAAGATGATTGATGTGCCACATGTAGTTTATCAGTTATGAACCTGAATACAAACTTTAAAGCTGAGTCATTGAAGCGTAAAATGTAGGTCAGAGTGACCCAATTATCATCTGAAGCAGCATTACTCTCCAAGACGCATCCACTGACCAAAGATGACTGATGTGCTACATGTAGTTTCACAGATATGCACCTTAACACAAACTTTAACCTGAGTCACTGAAGCGTAAAATGATGGTCAGAGTGACCCAATTATCATCTGAAGCACTATCACTCTCCATGACGTTTCTCAGATATGAACCTTAACGCAAACTTTAACACAAGTCATTGAAGTGTAAAATGTAGGTCAGAGTGACCCAATTATCATCTGAAGCCTCATCACTCTCCAAGACGCAACCACTGACCAAAGATGACTGATGTGCCACATGTAGTTTCTCAGATATGAACCTTTAGGCAAACTTTAACCTGAGTTATTGAAGTGTAAAAAGTAGGTCAGAGTGACCCAATTATCATCTGAAGCAGCATCACTCTCCAAGACACATCCACTGACCAAAGATGATTGATGTGCAACATGTAGTTTCTCAGATATGAACCTTAACGCAAACTTTAACCCGAGTCATTGAAGCGTAAAATGTAGGTCAGAGTGACCCAATTACCATCTGAAGCAGCATCACTCTCCAAGATGCATCCACTGACCAAAGATGATTGATGTGCCACATGTAGTTTCTCAGATATGAACCTTAACGCAAACATTGAAGCGTAAAATGTAGGTCAGAGTGACCAAATTATGATCTGAAGCAGCATTACTCTCCAAGACACATCCACTGACCGAAGATGATTGATGTGCAACATGTAGTTTCTCAGATCTGAACCTTGACGCAAACTTTAACCTGAGTCATTGAAGCGTAAAATGTAGGTCAGAGTGACCTAATTATCATCTGGGGCAGCATCACTCTCCAAGACGCATGCACTGACCAAAGATGATTGATGTGCCACGTGTAGTTTCTCAGATATGAACCTTAACACAAACTTTAACCCGAGGTGGGACGAAGGGACGGACACTCGGACGGACACACGGATAGACGGACGGACGGGCGAGATGCTATATCCCGTCCACAACCCCGTTGGGCGATGGGATAAAAAATATGATTGTTAAATCATTGCTTCTTCAATAACCTCAAAATATTTTTTAAATACTTCATGGCATAAAGTTTTTGCACCATACCTCTAGCACCCCGTATGAAGCTGTACAATGGAAGATGAGGGGATGAGCTTTTGAACGGAGGGTAGAGAGCTCAGGTAAATCAAAACATTGCAGACGAAGATGGAATATGTTGCAGAAAATAGTTTACATTTGTTAATAGGCTATGTTTGATTGAAAACCTTATTCAAAAAGTGCCTAAATAATAATATATCTGTTCGTTGTAAACTCGTAATGTGAAATATCACCACAAATCATGAAAGTTTATCTGAACGGAAATTGGAGGGTTGCGAGCTCCGTTCAAAAGGTAGCGACGCAATAGAACGGAGGGTAGCGAGCTTAATGTTAACGTATAAAGTACGCACAAAAATGATAGTAGGGTACATTTGAGAATTTTATCTTCCAGTATGAAGCCTATTCTCAGCAAGAAGGTACCAAAAGTTAACAAATCCAAAGCTAAAATAATAGCAATTCATCAGTAAAATATTCATCTTAAATATATTGAAACATTTTTAGCCAGTAGCCAGTACTTCGGTGTTGGCCCGAAAACCAATTTAACCTCGAAACTTGCAATATCTAAATTTATCAAAATTTTTGTTCAAAACTAAGAAGTATCTCCCTCTTGCACCTCGTCCTTAGCTGATTTTGGTTTTTCTATTTAGATCTTATTTCAAATAGGTAATTTGTTCTCTCTCAGCCTGTACACATATTTTGGTATATTGTTTTCCAAATATTGATGTTATCTGCACTGAAAAGAAATAAGTTGTCGAAATGCGCATAATATGCAGAATCCAAATTAACAGTTACTTCGGTATTTTGTTATTTTTTAGATATAAAGACTTAGATAGAGTTATACGAACGACTATGTTGTACACTGAGTACAGTATGACTAGGTACTAGTATGTCTAAAATGTGAGTGGGCCATTTGTTTTCGTAAAATATTTCATTACTTTGGTAAACGTGCGTTGTACGTTCTTTACATGTATATATGGAGTTGGTAAAACAATTCCCCATGGTAGAGGTGTATGCTCTTTATTTTTCTTAGATATGTTGTACTTGTACATGAGATAATATCTCATGTGTACACTTTGTTGAATTACTTTTATCTAAATTTATGTAAACTCTAAAACCTAAGGTTAAACTCCCTCCATCGTAGTTTTGTCCATAACTAATTTTGATATTACTGATTATTCGGATTTCGTTTTATGCAATTTAAACACTTTTTGAAATCATGGATTTCCTATGTTTGGGTTCTAGTGCTGCTGATGAGATTTAATTTCCGAAATGGCCATACAGCTCATTAAAATTATTGCATTTAGAATTAACATATGTGTTATGGTCTCATGTTTATTTACTCCATATCCTTTCGTAAAATATATGTTTTCGGGGTATTGACCACTACTGTATCCCTTGAGTCAGAATATGAAGCACGGGGCAAGTGAGCATTAGTGTTAGGTTTTAACTGACCAGAAAATTTGCTCAAGGAATACCTTTTATTTTAGATGGGCAGTGTTTTCTTCACATGAAGTTATTTTTACAGTACATACTTGTTCATTATTTTGTAGATGTCTCAAAAGGATCAATTTTAATCCTTATTAAATGGGGAATGGGCAGTTTTCACAACTCAGTTGTATTTCGAATCTGCCTCTGCTCCTTCACCAGTAGGAAGTGCATGTTTCAATTCATTACGTACTTATTTCTTTCTCTGTACATCGAGATATGTTTTCAAATATGTGATTTGTCCGTGACATTAATGATATTGATAAACTGGTCATGTTGTTGCAAAATGTCCTTGGCAGAGCGGTTTTGACTACAACAGTGAAAATAACCTCGCAGCGTGCTCATTTTTCACGTTCTTGCTCAATACAGATCTTTGTGTGCAGTCCATATTAAACGATATAGAAAAGTTTATCAAGAATTTTACACAATTATAAGACTTAAAAATCAATGTATTTTACACCAGGAAGTCAAGTGATGATTAATTATAAATATATTTGCAATTCTTTCCAAAATACTGTTTTAATATCGCTCATGTGACACTTACTGTTTATAGAGGGTCCTTAAAACATCTGTAAAAGGGTGATTCGCGAAGTATACCTCCAGAAATAGTCGAGATACATGATTTCACAGATCTCAATACATGAAAGCCAAAATTGAATTTACAAATTTAGAAAGATGTTTTCGTGACTTGGAGAACCATACAGGACCTTCTTCATATATATTGAATAGTTAAAGGCATGTATCGTCATTTATATTGCTCATAAATTTTTATTTAGCATCCTCCGTTCAATATATTCACTACTCTCCATTCAATACATGAAATACTGACTCACTACCAACTGAACGGAGCTCGCAACCCTCAAATAATTGGTTCAAAAAAGAAAATTGTAATTAATTTTCATTTGAAGCAACTCTTTGAAAAGCTCGTAATCCAATCTATAGGCATATAAAAAATATAAAATTGTTTATTTAAAAATTTGCATTTAAATTGTTATATGCGAAAAGGTCATTTGTCTGCATGCTAAATGTCTTACCTGAGCTCTCTACCCTCCGTTCAAAAGCTCATTCCCCTCATTTCCCATTGTACAGCTTCCTTTGGGGTGTCTAGGACATTTTGCTATCCTAAATGTTCACTTATATACTACAAACAATAAAATTAAACAAAACAAAATGAACTTACATGGTTTGACTCTGTGTGCTGGACCATTAACAGAATAACTAGTGCTGCGAGCATGGTGTTGCAAGTCCTGTTTGGGTTGGAGTACAGATAACCTTTTATTTGGACTATCACTAATCTGATCCTTGGCAAGATTTGGTGTAGACTTGAAAATTTCCCTCATAATGTCAAATGACCTTATTTCTAGGTCAAGGTTATCTACAGCTGATTCTAAGGTCAACATGATTTCTGTTACATAACCCTAAAGAAGCCATACTTGTATAAGTTTTAAAAGAGACATGATTTCAAATTTGGTATGTATTGACTAAGGTTATAAAAATACTTACATGTATTTTTATCAAGTGCAAAAAGGTTTGCATCTCGTAGCATTTTGTACTGAATACGAACAGAAATTGAGTAGAATAATTTACTCCACACAACATATCACACTTATACATGCATCATTTATTATAGCCTGCTATGTTTTTGTTTGTTATACATGTAATAAATCAATAATAAATGAGAGATAATTTTTGCCACCTAACCACAAAAATCTTTTTCAAAAGTAATAGGCACCCGCTGTGTGAAAAACATATGGGCGAAAGGAATTTTGAAAGTCTTATGTAGCTGTGATATCTTTTTTAAAATGTGATATTTCAAGTAATTTATCATATTAAAGACAAACCAATTTCAATACATCTGTCAGTTTTCTCAAAATGAGACTCATATCAGAATAAAAAAAATCTATAAGATACAAGATACAGATTAGCTTCCTGACAAACATTATCTCAATACAAAAAGAATCTATTTATACTTCAAGTACCATTTTTGTATGTTTATTTTGGTGTAGCTGTACTTATATTACTTTTACATCTAAATGTAAACATTGCATGTTTTGTAGAGTCAAATTTTGATTTTTTGTTGAAAAATCATCAAAATTTTCAATCATGACGAAGTTAAATGGTGTAAAAGTTTGAATATTTTCAAATTATTGCATCAATATATAATCAGCTCTTGATGTTGCAGCACTGCCAAAGTATAAAGAAGTAAATTTATATCAGCATATCTGTACCTGCATATCATCCCCTTGTTCTGCCACTGTTTCTACAAGTCTGGATAGTATATCAGATAACATCTGTGTTGATGGTCTAATCCTTAATGCTCTCAACACCTACAAATAGTAAATACACAATACACTGTCAGTATCTTACAATGTCTATCTTATAAATGCTGTTTTATGATGTACTGCTCTATTGTGACGATAGTCACTAATTTACATGCTTTCCTTGCAAAATACACATTTGCATGTACATGTATTTCATAATTTTGGTATTCTTTATACATTTGTTTTCAAGTACATTGCCATGTATACTTGAACATAGTTTTTTTTCTGTTGAATTCAGACACACAGGTTATGAACATTATGGTGTTGCATTAAGTCTCTAGTTTGTTGGTTCTTGTTGTATAATACATTTGTTACTATATGAATTTAGCCATATAATGGTAAATGTCATCACTTATAAAAACAACAAAAGCAGTTATGCTGTGGCTCTTCTGTCAAACAATGACTATTCCTATATTTTGGTAATTATCTCTAAATTTTTGATTTCAAAAAAAGTCTGGGTAAATTATTGATGTACAATAGACAGAGAAATTTTTCTTGCTATATGTAATAGCCTGGAGTTTGGTACATGAAATAGTCTTCTTTCACATTTATTTCTACATTTTATGGAATATATTCTTTTTTACATGCTTTTTAAAATCAATATGTGTGTAAATACATGATTTTTCATTTTCAGAGGTTGACAACTATGTGAAAATGGCAAAATGTGCAGTGCAACTTCTCTGAACTGGGTGGTTTTGGAACTGAAGACTCTGTTCAATTAAGACAGGTTTTCAGTATACATAGGTTCAAAATACAATGACAATGATACAAAGGAACCTCATAGCATGTTGGTTTCATAGGTTTCTAGTTTAGTCAGGGTTTGGATAAGACAGGTTGCACTGTAATAGCAAAATTTTGCGAAAGATGAAGGTACTTGTAAGACATGTCTTCTGATTTTTATACTGGGAAACAGAATTGTGACTATTTCTAAAGTTAGCATAACGTCATTACCTGAAAAGATCTACCAGCATAATGTCTTGATGAACATGACAATGCAACGTGTAGCGCCACCTGTGACCATCTTTGTTCTACAAAGGCTCTGGGAGATAACTCCTGGAAATACTTTATAACAAGCTTCAGGAAGTATTCAACCTGGACCGCACTTTGTGTATTTAATGTGCGAGGGGTAATGTCCTCACAACTCCACAGAGGCCTTCCACGCCTAAATAAAAAAGAATGAGTATTATTATATTTAATGAATTAGAGAAAGATTTGATTGGATGAAGAGGTTTTGGTATTACAGTTGGAAACAACTCTTTTGATCCTAAAAAGAACAAGCAGAATATATCAGTCTCATTTGCAAGATTCATACAACTAGAGGCTCACATGACCCTGTATCGCTCACCTGGTGACTGGTTTTATTCATTGTCACCAATAGACCACCCATTCATTCTATAAATCAGTTCACCAGATGTTACATTTTCATTCTTGGATGCGGTACAAACTAAAAGTCACAAACTTTGGAAGGGATAACCCAAAGACAATTGTAACCAAGTTTGGTTCCAATTGGCTCAGTAGGTTCAGAGGAGAAGACATTTGAATGCATTTCCCATAGAGTCCCTATGTTAAACTATGTTCCCTGCTGGCGGCCATCTTAAATGAGGTATGAACATAAAAATCAAAAACTTTGAAGGGAAACATCTAAAGACTATTGTAACCAAGTTTGGTTCCAATTGGCTCAGTGGGTTCAGAGGAGAAGACGTTTGAATGTATTTCCCATAGGGTCCCTATGTTAAACTGTGCTCCATGCTAGCAGCCATCTTGGATGAGGTACGAACGTAAAAATCACAAACTTTAAAGGGGACCACCCAAGGACTATTGTGACCAAGTTTGGTTCAGTTTGACTTGGTAGTTTCAGAGAAGAAGATCTTTGAATACATTTCCCATAGGGTCCTATGTTAAACTATGTCCCGTGCTGGCGACCATATTGGATGAAGTACGAACATAAAAATCACAAATTTTAAGGGGGACCATCCAAAGACTAGTGTGACAAAATTTGGTCCCCATAGGCTCAGTAGTTTCAGAGGAGAAGATCTTTGAATGCATTTCCCATAGGGTCCTATGTTAAACTGTCGTCCCCGCTGGCGGCCATCTTGGATGAGATGGGAACCTGCTGGACATATCTAGAAATTGTAGTTCTGGAAAACCTCAACACTTTTGCAATTCACATTTAACCTTTATCTCAAAAAGTTTTTGAAATGAAAGTAAAAACGTTAAAAAATTGTGAAAATTCAAAGAAAAAGTGGCAATAACTCCTATGTGGATTGTCAGATTTTCTTCAAAATTGCAGGACATGTAGATCTTACTATGCTGACCATTTTTGTTATATATGCATCACTTCTATCTTCTACCATTTTCAATATATAAGACCAAAAGTAACGAAAAACTGAAATTTTTACGGAAAAGGGGCAATAACTCCAAGACAGGTAAACAGATATTCTTCAAAATTGTAGGGCAGGTAGATCTCATCATACTGATCATTTTTAGTTGGTGTCGGAATTTTGATATCTGTATTGGTTTTCGAGTAATTTGCAAATAAAGGGCTACGCCGAGCGCAGCATGATACGACTGAGCATGTCGATCACTAAAATTTGAACAAGTGTAATATAAAGTGAATGTGGACACATTAACTAGATGGACACAATAAGGAGATTGATTGACATAGTAATCAACTGGACACAAACTAGGGAACAAAGAAATTAGCTCTTTTGATCCCTGAAAGCTCAGAATCTGTAAGAGATATGCTAAATCTGTTGAGTACTACTGACAGCTTACAACAAAAGGAATCCAAAGAAAAAAATCCCATTGAAATACAATCAGAAATAAAGATTTTACATATATGTGAAAATTGCAATTTTGACCCCTTTGACCCTTTACTGCTCAGAAACAGTAATAGATACGAAAAATCCATTGACATAATGCTGAAAGCTCAAGACAAGAGGAATGTAAAGAAAAAAATTCCATCGAAATCCTATGAAAAATAAAAATTTCACATAATCTGCACATTTGCAATTTTGTACCAAATTGGCCCCTCATAGCTCCGAAGGTAAACATGTTATCAAAAATCTGATAGTCAGGTGCTATATTAATTTTTCATTAGAAATCCATTGAAAAAAACTGCATCAAAATCAGACTAGAAATAAAAAAATAATTTTTTTTGTGATTTGCCCCTTCTGGGCCCCATTTTTCTCATGAACGGTACACGGGACCTGCAATCCGTTGACATACCTCTGATTGGAAATTTCCTTAGGAGCACCTTGAAAGAAACCCCATCAAAATCTGATGAAGAATAAAAATTCTACAGCCATTTATGTGAAAACACCCAATTTTGCCCTTTTTGGCCCCTTTTTTAAAAACGGGAGGGGCCACAACATCCAAAACCATTCAAGGTCTTTCGTTTGTGCCAAGGAACATTGCATTAAAATTTCATAAGGATTGATCAACTAGAACTTAAGTTATTGACCAAAAACGAAAGTGTCTACAGACGACGACAGCACCATACCATTTTACGACCACAAATTTTTTGCTGTCATATAAAAACGGCAATTTACCACTATGTTCTATTTTTAGTAACAGCAGCCATGTTGTTTGGTCTACAGTCATAAAAATCACAAAACTTGAAAGAGCATACCCTGGTGATGATTCAGGCCAAGTTTGGTTAGTATTGGCCCAGTAGTTTCAGAGGAGAAGATCTTTGAATAAAAGTCAACGGACGGACTGACGGACGGACGGACGGATGGACTGACGGACCGACGGATGCCGAGTGAATGCAAAAGCTCACGTGGCCTTTGGCCAGGTGAGCTAATAATACGACCTCCTGATGTGGAATTAATGAAAATTATGGCCCTCTGATGATGTGACACATCAAAATTTGTCAACTCTTGGTGGAAGTGACACCCCTTGGGCTGAGTCCCCAAGAAACAATACTCTTTGGGTTGACAAATCTGAATGTTTCTCTAAACAGAGGGCCATAATTATATATTAACCCTTTTCGTGCTATTTTGCTTTGGGGAAAATCAGCGGTTTGCATTTATTTGCAAATTTATGCAAATTATATGCAAATGTAGCAACTGATTCTGAAGATGTTTATTGTTTACTATATAGCTAGTATAGGTGATCACGGGATGGGGTTGGTGGGGTGAGGAGGTGGTCATAGAGCCCAACATATTGGTATCCACAGAGAAAAAAGCCATTTTTTGGCCTTTTTGGCCGACGTTGACTTATCTCAAATTTAAAGTATTTTGCACCTTGTCGGTTATTCCTAAGGATGAAAAGTTGGATATAATCATGGTCTGTGTGTGAGGTTATATTATTCGTGGGTTGCACTTTAAAACCGGAAGTGGCAATGGCGCATGGGCCCTAGGGACTGACACTGTTATCCTGTGATAGATATGACATCGTATTATCAATATAAGCCAATCTGGAGTATAATGGATCAAGTGTTGCATTCTGGTTGGCCAAAAATGGTGCCCACCCCTTCCAAAATGTGCAAATATTTTGCACTTTTAAATTTCCAGCCTACGTTTCCATGCAGAATGTACCTAGGACTGCCTAAATTGTCTTTTCTTGATATGTGATATTGTAGGAAATAGTTATTTCTATGTTTCAAGTGCAAAAAACCGTATCTGCATAGGTTTTGGGACCTGTAAGAGGTGTTTCACTAAAGTATGACTGCATCCCTTCAAAAGACAGGACCCGCATGGTAAGTGTTAACACTCTGAAATTAAATAAAATTTCGAAATTTCAATCTTAACAGAAAATACAAAGATCCTATTCAAAACACATGATTTATAATTCTAAATATGTTTTACATGAATTTCTTTGAAGTAAGTGTAGACCTTCAGAGGATCATGAAACAAGTATTAAACACTGAAATAAATACAAATATGCACAAAATCACCATGAATTTGTTTATACTATTACTAATTTGGTATAAAATAATTGAATTAACAATAGTTTCACTTGCAAAATTATTTTGCATTTGTACATGTGTAATCCAAGACCTAGATCCAGTCCAATACTTTCCTAATTAATGTGTAGAACGAGTAACAACAACACTGCCACAGGAATACAGGTTAATTTTTATTGTTCATCGACATGTTTCGACGCTCACGGCGCCGTCATCAGGATACATAAATACAAAAAAGGTTTACTGAAGTACTAAATTCGAGAATGTAAATATAACGTCACAATAGATAAAGATTCTCAATAGATACAAACCGGAAATAACTTAAACATGTTTCCCTATCAATGTATAGTGTTCATTCAATGTTCAAAACAATGGTAATTATAGATAAAAGAATAAATTTAACGTTCTGAATTAAAATTCATATTTATCTAGTTCCAAAATATTTCGGGAAGTTCATCTCAGCAAGGTATATAATATAAAATTATGTTTAAGAAACAGTGAGTTCAATAAAGTACAAAAATATTTGTCTAAACGAAATTGGCAGTTCTCAACATCATCCAAAACGGACACCCTTCCTTTAGTCCCAACCACTTCAGTTGGCTTCCCCCTGTTGGAGCCGGACAGCAGAGGTACTGCTCCCAACGGCGTCGGCAACTCAAGGAAGGTTCATGTTGCAAATAAAAGGATTGTTGTATCAACAGGTTATTTCCTAATTAATGTATACTTGATAAAGATTTACATCATTGGACTTCTGAGAAATGTAAACATATTAAATGTATCAACATACCTGATTTCCATAAAGTCCAGAATAGCTTTAGCCACCTCCTCTACAGATGTGAGTAATTCTGGATCAGTTGGTTGTTCTATGGGTGTGGCTATATCTGCTACAATTGTCTGACTGCTGTCAACACTAATCATAGAACGCAGCATAGCTTCATCTCCTTGGTTTTCTACATAAAATATAGGTCAAAACAGACATGTTAAAATACTTCATTAAAGATAGTCATTATTTTCAAAGATTGCAATTTTCATGATTTCTTTAAAACATGTTTTACTATATTTTTGTTATATCCTATCATTTACTTGTTTTCAGCTGAAATACCAGGAGGCTGTGTAACACATACATGCATATTGACTAAAAAACAACATTCAATACAGGCATTTCAGAATTCCCATATCTTACACATTATGAATTCTACTTACTAAGCACTATATTAATTTTTCATAAGGAGTCCAATAAAAACACTTCCCACACGTCGAAGTACAATTAATCAAGATGTCACCTTTATTATGATATTGTATTTTACACATCAAGACCAAAAATATCCTGAAAGGGTCTATACGGCCTAAAAAAATACCTGTGTTTCCGGTAACATGCTCTTCAAAATTAGGTTCTGTAAGTAGGCATATTTTTTTATTTTTCCAAAACTTTTTACATAGACATATAGAGAGTGACTTCTGGACTTTTAACAGTGCTTCTTTAAAAATTGCCAAAAAAACTTTACATTAGGCATTTTTAGCCCCAAAAATCTAGGGTCGGTCGGGGTTACCGGAAACACAGATTTTTTTTTAATTCTATTATTATACACCTAGTGACAACAACAAAATACCCAAGTTTCATTTGAATCCGGTTTAAAATTTTAGAGTTCTCATCTGGAAACCAAATTTTCCTGAAATTTTCAATCTAGTTTTCGTCATATTGACCTTGACCTTTAATCTACTTTCTCAGAAATTAGTAAGTTCTCTTCCTCCTAGTATCCAACAATATATCCAAGTCTTACATGAATTAGCTATAAACTTTTTGAATTATTTCCCTGAAACCAAATTTTTAAAAGTTTCAATAAATTTTCAGTCCCTGTGACTTTAACATTTGAATATTTTCTCCAAAACCAATATGGTTCTTCCCCTCCTGGTATCCAACAATGTATGAAAGTTTCATTTGAATTGAATGTAAAATTTTTGAGTTACATTTTGTACACCTTTTTTCTGAAATTTTATTTTTATTTTCAGTCACTGTGACCTTGACCTCAAAACCCATAGGCTGCTTCCCCTCCTGATACCTAATTTTCATTTGATTCTGATTTAAACCTTTTGAGTTACTGTAAAAACCTAATTTTTCATCTATTCAGTCAATTTGACCATGTCCTTTGACCTTCTTTCTTTAATGTTCCACTTCTAATATCCAACAATATAACCATATTTCATCTGAATTGGATGTGAGTTTCTGAGTTATCATCCAGGAACCAATTATTGACGCCAACCTGGCCCCATACGTGTCAGCCTGCCTGCACCCCTACAGTCGAGTTAAACTCAATTGCAACTGGGCTAAAAAATTTGACCTTCTTGTATGTACACATACCTAAAGTACCAGGTACATCTCTGTCTTCAGCTATCAGTGTGAGTGTATCTGTTATATTAGATCGGTACTGAAGAAGAATTCTAGCAACATTTTCATTTTCTTGTGATGCTGTTAACAACATCAGGTTTTCTATCAGCTTCTTACAATGTTCATATACAAGTGCTCTCATATGATCCAAACCTGAAAAAAAAAGAAATAAAAATTATTCCATGAATGATCTCATATGATCCAGACCAGTAAAAGGAAGAATAAAAATTATTCAATAAACAATTCACATGATACAAGTCCAAAAGAAAGAAATAAAATTGTTCAATTAACAACCTCAAAATCCCATACAAACCCAACAGGACAAAATATAATTATTCAAATAACGATTTCATATTGGAGACGAAAAGGAAGACATAAACTTATTCCATAAACAATCTCAAATGATCTGAGCCTAAAAGGAAGCAATACAAATATTCAATTATCAGCCATCATATGATCTTAGACTGAAATGAAGAAATAATATTTTTTAATGAATACCCACTGAATGTGATATGTTATCATTGAATCTATTTTATTACTTAGTATCGGTCAAGTTTTTATATGTCAGAAAGTTCTTTGAACCAATCCAGTTTTTTTATATATAATTTCAAACATTAATATCCAACGTATACATCTAAAATATAGAATTAAACATACCATGGACATACCTGCCAAGTGACCCAAATTGGTTGGGTCACACCCGCAAAAACGTCCCTTCACCCGCCAGTAAGCATGACCCGCGGGGGTACCGTTTTTCACCCGCTAAATTAATCAGGTGAAATTGTCGTGCATGTCCGTTTATTGATTTGTGTCAATCAACTCAAGTAGCATTCTGACAGGTAAACAAGTCAATTACACTGTGTAACTAGTGTTGATTAGGGCAATTATTAGGACAGGTGGTATTTATATAATAATCAGTTAGCATTGACAATGATTACAAAGGATCTACACCATCTTTTCTAACATGAAAATGCTTATAAATATCGCTAATTACCTCCCTTGAATAATTTTCCATTTTTTAAAAAAATGACCCTAAGATTAATAAAAACCCCTAATTATTGAAATATCTTATAAAACCTCTAAGTTTTTGTTTAAGATAATATCTTGGATATTTTCTCCGCATATTTTATTCTGATAAAGTTAAAAATAAATGGTTATATCTGTTTAATCAACTTCTAATGAAATTACATATTTCCTTTGCAACTGATTAGCTGCCTCGGCACACTGAGTGAATAAAAGTCAAATGAAAACACCATACTGCATGGTGAAACAGTGAGCTATCATCTGAGTATATTCTATCTAGCTGAAATACACCAAAGAACAAGACACTACAACCAGAGTCGATTCTGATTAGAACTAGAACTAATTGACAATAAAGGGCTACGCTGACCGCAGCATGTTGACCACTGAAAACTGAACAAATGTAATTTTAAGTGAATGTGGACACAGTTAAGGCTTGACACAGTAATTAGATGGACACAATAAAGAGCTTAACAAAGAAATTAGGTGGACACAAACAACAGAAAATAAAAATCAACTTTTTGATCCCTAATAGTTCTGGAACCATATGAGCTATGCAAAATCTGTTGGCTCACACCTGAAAGCCTACTTCAGGAGGAATCCAATGAAAAAATTCCATTGAGATTCGATGACAAATAAAATTTTTAAGTTATTTTCATATTTGCAATTTTGACCACGTTTGGCCCCTTATAGCTTGGAAACAGTAAGAAATATTCCAGTTCTGATGGCATACTACTAAAAGCTTGTGTCAAGAGGAATTCAAAAAATCAAACCCCACTAAAATCAAATAAAAAAGAAAATTTTACATAATTTGAAAAAAAAATGCAATTTTGTCACCTTTGACCCCTTGTAGCTCAGAAACCGAAAGAGCTATGATAAATTTGTTGACATACTACCGATTGAAAACTTACAACAAGAATAATCCAAAAAAAAATATACCATCAAAATCTGATGAAAACTAAAAATTTAAGGTTATCTTCACATATGCAATTTTAGCCCCGTTTGGCCCCTAATAACTCTGAAAGGAAAGAAAATACAAAAAAATCTGATGGCTGAGCACTATGTTAATTTTTCATAAGGAATCCATTGCAAAAAACTTCATCAAAATCAGACTAAAAATAAACTAGAGGCTCAGAGACTGAGCCTGTATCGCTCACCTGACAAAATGCCTCTATACCATGCATGACCAAAAATATGTTTATTACCAATGGGGTCTAATATTTAACTAAGTTCTCCATTAGCACCTGTGTTTTTGTCTTATCCTATTGGAATGAGTAATTTTTGCAAAGGTCCTTCTGTACGCTTGGACAGTTTCAGAGAAGATAATTTGATGAAAAGGATGGCTCCCATGTTAAACTATGTTCTGCAGTGGGGGCCATGTTTTTTACCAGATCAAAATGAAATGAGTAGTTTTTGGTAAGTACTTTCCATCATTCCTCTAAAGTTTGGTTGAATTTGCTTCAGTGGTTCCAGAGGAAAAGATAAAAATGTGATTTTTCCCACAGGTTCCAATGTTTAACCTGAGTTGCGTGCTGGCGGCCATGTTGTTTATCAAATCGAAAAAAAATGAGCAATCTTCATAAAGGACCTTTAGTACATCGTTCCTGTAAAGTGTAGTTAAATTTGCTTCAGTGGTTTCAGAGGAGAAGATGAAAATGTGATTTTCCCGTGGGGTCCAATGTTAAACTAAGTTCCGCACTGGCGGCCATGTTTTTTATCGGATCGGAACAAAATAAGTATTCTTTGTCGAGGACCTTTTGTACATCATTCCTGTAAAGTATGGTTGAATTTGCTTCAGTGGTTTCAGAGGAAAAGATGAAAATGTGATTTTTCCCATAGGGTCCAATGTTAAACCTAAGTTCCACGCTGGCGGCCATTTTTTTTTTATCGGATCGGAACGAAATGAGCAATCTTTGTAAAGGACCTTTATTACATATTCCTGTAAAGTTTGGTTGAATTTGCTTCAGCGGTTTCAGAGGAGATGATGAAAATGTAATTTTCCCATAGGGTCCAATGTTAAACTAAGTTCCGCATTGGCAGCCATGTTTTTTATCAAATCGAAAAAAAATGAGCATTCTTTGTCAAGGACCTTTAGTACAACATTCCTGTAAAGTTTGGTTGAATTTGCTTCAGTGGTTTCAGAGGTAAAGATGAAAATGTGATTTTTCCAATAGGGTCCTATGTTAAACCTAAGTTCTTCCCTGGCTGCCATGTTTTTTACCGGATTGCAACAAAATGAGCAATCTTTGTCAAGGACCTTTAGTACATCATTCCTGTAAAGTATGGTTGAATTTGCTTCAATGGTTTCAGAGGAGAAGATGAAAGTGTGATTTTCCCATAGGGTCCAATGTTAAACTAAGTTCCTTGCTGGCGGCCATGTTATTCGTTGGATCGGAACGAAATGAGCAATCATTGTTAAGGACCTTTAGTACATCATTCCTGTAAAGTTTGGTTGAATTTGCTTCAGCTGTTTCAGATCAGAAGATCAAAATGTGATTTTCCCATAGAGTCCAATGTTAAACCATGTTCCATGCTGGCGGCCATGTTTTTTGTCGGATTGGAACAAAATGAGCAATCATTGTTAAGGACCTTTAGTACATCATTCTTATTAAGTTTGGTTGAATTTGCTGCAGCCATTTCAGAGCAGAAGATGAAAATGTGATTTTTCCCATAGTATCCCGTGTTAAACCATGTTCCATGCTGACCGCCATGTTTTTTGTCGGATCTGAACGTAATGAGCAATCAATGTTAAGGACCTTCCATACATCATTCCTGTAAAGTTTTGTTGAATTTGCTTCAGCCATTTCAGAGCAGAAGATGAAAATGTGATTTTCCCATAGGGTCCAATGTTAAACCATGTTCAGTGCTGGCCGCCATTTATTTTGTCGGATCAGGATGAAATGAGCAATCATTGTTAAGGACCTTTAGTACATAATTCCTGTAAAGTTTAGTTGAATTTGCTTCAGCCGTTTCAGATCAGAAGATCAAAATGTGATTTTCCCATAGGGTCCAATGTTAAACCATGTTCACTGCTGGCGGCGATGTTTTTTGTCGAATTGGAACAAAATGAGTAATTGTTGTTAAGGACCTTTAGTACATCATTCTTATTAAGTTTGGTTGAATTTGCTTCAGTGGTTTCAGAGCAGAAGATGAAAATGTGATTTTCCCATAGGGTCCAGTGTTAAACCTAATTTCCGCAGGAGCACACTGAAAGAAACCCCATCAAAATCTGATAAAAATAAATATTCTACAGCCAAATATATGAAAACACCAAATTTGGCCCTTTTTGGCCCCTTTTTTAGAAACGGGCAGGGCTACATTTACCAAAACAAGTCAAAATCTTTCTTTTGTGCCAAGGAACATAGTGTTAAAACTTCATAAGGATTGATCAACTAGAACTATAGTTATTAACCAAAAACAAAAGAGTCTATGGACGACAACGCTGACAACGACGACAGCACCATACCATTATACAACCTCAAATTTTTTGCGGTCGTATAAAAACTGATTGCACATGTTTGGTATTTTCTTTAGTTGTCTGAAACAGTTTAACTTTGAAAATATGCCGTCATGCGCTATGACCAACAACTGAATGCACAATGTTGGGTCATGACCCACTACAGCTTTGGAGGTTGGCAGGTATGCAAGGAATAAAAGATTAATAGTAGGTTCTCTTCATATTTTGGGTTCCATTATATTGCGGAATTCACGTTCATTTCAACTAAATTTTTAACTATGACATCAACGTTTCTACATATCTACATACTACGATATTACGAGCTACCAGTATAACATAAGCAGTAAACATCCTGACCAATCAACAAGCATCTTAAAAGATTTAAAACTACCAAGGAATATAAGATGTAACAGAAGTGGTAGATGTCCTGACCAATCAACATACATCTTACACAGATTTAAACCTACCAAGGAATATAAGATGTAACATAAGTGGCAGATGTGCTGACCAATCAATTTCCAATCCATCCAATACTAAATCTGTTAGAAACATCACAGCCATGTTACTTCTGAAAATAAATTGAAAGATTCATTGAGTGAAAAATATACTAGTAGATAAAAAGAGACCTAATTTACTTGGAGGTTGGGAGACCGCCCAAGATGCAGCCGCGATCAAAGTTTGATGACCCTACCCTGCATAGTTACTTAGATATGCAACTAAATACAGAAATGGATGCAAAAGCAGATGGTAATCCACCGATACTCCTTGACTTCACTGAGGTGCAAAAAATGCATACCTAACAAAAACAGGTTGGATAACCATAGAAGTCAATGACAAACTATAGCACACATTATCCATAAAGTGATCTACATACATGTATTTACAAAAATTACTGTTTTGAGAGCGTGGGTCCAAGATAGTCTATGAACCTCATACAAATTACAGTGATGAATATACAGACAAATTTACCTGTGAAATCCAGGTGTAGGAGGCAGATTTTCTGGTAAATAATCAGTCAATGGAGCAAAATAACCTCCATATGCTGGCATGGGTAATGGATAAGGTTGTGGTGTTTCTGTCTGTCTTGTTTCTCCACCTCTGGCTGGTGATGATAAATGTATGTCAACATCATCTGTAGTAAATAGACATGCATTGTGATTATTAATTTATTGATAGTAATCAGAAAGATGTTATATAGAATTACTCAAGCTGACATTTATGAAATTTTGTGAAATAAACTCAAAGCTTACATTTAAAAACATAAATAAAGCATACCAGAACATGAAATCACCTTTACAGCAAGTTGGTGTCTTCAGTACAAAAACATGACAAAGTATCACATTACAAAGAATGAAAGAAGTCAGATATCACATACTGTGGAAGTACTTTTATTCGTGGACATGAATTTTCATGGTTTTCATAAATATCACAATTTCGTGGGTACTTAAATTTGTGGTTCTAATTCCATACATTAAAACTCTATTGAAATAAAAGACTGGAGGCTCTATAGAGCCTGTATAGCTCACCTCATCCATGGCTGACATAAACTGCAGCCCAAATAATCTCAATGTTAAAGTGTCTCATTTTATAAAGTTTCAAAGGAGAAGATCCTTGAGTGTGTTTTCCCCATAAGGTCCAATGTTAAACTATGTTCCCCACTGGCAGCCGAGGTGAAGACTTGTCAGACATATTTTTTAAAGAAGACCACTTAAGGCCTATTGTGACCAAGTTGATTCCAACTGACTAAGAAGTTTCAGAGAAGGTCTTTGAATGTGTTTTCCCCATAGGGTCAAATGTTAAACTATATCCCCCGCTGGCAGCCATCTTGGAATAGATGCAGATTTACCAGACACATTCTTCATTGAGGACTATGGACAGTTGTCACCAAGTGTGGTTCCAACTGGGAAAGTAGATTCAGTAGTTTCCATGGTAAATGAAAGCTATACTATCTATTACAACCCATTTAAGACCACCATTCAAAAAAAATTTGGGCAGGGGTTCCCCTTATAATCCAGGTAATACATATCAAAACATTGCAACTCCCCCTTTCAAAAAAATTCGATAGGGGTTCGTCTTAAAATCAAGTTTATACATATTTCTGAAATTGTGAAGAAAAATATGTAGCAGAATACTTTTTTCAAAGATTCAGTGTTCTGGTTTGGTTTCCATGGCAATTGAAAGCTTAACTATTCATTACAACCCATAAAATTTGGGCAGGGGTTCCCCTTAAAATCCATGTAATACATATTGCTGGAATCAAAGCAGTCCAAATCCCATTTTCAAAAATCAAAGCGTCAAAACGCAGTATTACTGTTTTCTAGCTTTGTGATCGCATGAAAGCAAGAAATTTACAGCTTTATACTATACATAGTGTTTGCAACTAGAATAAGGCAGTAAAAAATCAACAGAAAGTTGGGTTTTTTGGCAGAAACAAAGATCTACAGTTATGTTTATGTCATTGTTTCCGAGTCTGGTATTGATATGCAAGTCTTTAGATTTTCTCACTTGCATTTCATTTCTTTTTCTGTTATTTCATTTGGAATGAAAAACTGTTCTATCTCCAATGAACACTATTTACAACATGTACAATTGTTGCCTCTCTTAAGGAAACACATCTAGATTTTTTTTCTTCGATGAAAACTGAGGGCCATAGCTTCACAATGTAGCTTCGTGTTGAGTTTCAGGACATTTCATGTAACATAACCACTTTATTGCTGGGATTTTAGACTCCTGTGTTTATGTGTTGCGATGATGACCAGACAGTCATCAAAATTAAAAGTAAGATGATCAAACACAAGTATTTTGGAACATATCATTTCAGAAGGCTCGACTTTACTGTATTATTTGTTTGATGCACATATAAAAATTGTCTCCTTTCATTGCATTTCATTTTAAAAAATGAAGCATTACAATTTCTAAATATGTTTTTGCTCCAACAGATTCAGTAACTCGAGTGGTTTAAATTATTATCTTTTTGTGTGTAACCCCTTTCGTGAATAGCAGTACAGGCATGTTTGTTAGCCGTGTTCAACCACAGGGCCTTGTTACTAATACGAAAATTTTACTAACTATGCAGACATCGCTTCCACACCTGCTCGCTTCAACCCATGTTTATTTTGTTATTTCCCTCATAAAATAAAACTTGGTCTGGTTTACTTCCAAAGATGTTTATCTTTTCAAAGAATGTCATGAGCCCAATTCGATTACCTTCCATTCAATTGGAGGGACAATCTTTTTGTTGAGAAATGCACAAAATTGTCAACTTCATTGACAAGAAAACAAAAGTAAACTTCGGAATTCTCTGGACTTTCCATAGGCAAAGGAATATATCCCGGAATTCTTTGATTACATCACTGGGTGGTGAAGAAAACCCTCGAGAGTTCCGAGTTTATTTTTTTCCAAATATAGAAGTTTGTGGTGACAAAGGACCGTAATTTCAATATTCCTGACCGATGGACTGGTTAATCGTGATACATAACGATATGAGTGACTACGATTGCTGGATATAACTCTAATAACGTCTCTCAAGACTTAAAAGTTAAATATCCACCGGTATTGATTATCACAGGCTCAGCTGTCTAACCACGTGGATACCGCATGATAGATGTAATCCCGATTTTGATTGGCTATTGATCGACACGTTATTTTCATCCGTTACATTAACGCAAAAATGTCAACAAAACATTTTTTCAGCGTAGAATTTCTTGCAAATCTCGTTTTTCCTCTAATTTCGTTTCACGACCGTAAAATCGCTTAAAAGCACACATGATTTGTCAAGGTTGACAGGTATTTTTAGCAATATATTGCCTTTTTGTGATCAGTAAACATCAGGTATCTTTCTTTACTCGTAGTGATATCGGGCGCTAAATTCTAGAGTTTATACGAGCGTATATTTTGTAGTTCCCGGAAGTCATGTAAACAAAACAATATGGCTTCAAGCCGATCGCAAATTACTGTTTTCGAAAACAGTAAAATAAATTTGGCAGGGGTTCCCCTTATAATCTTGTTTATACATATTTCTGAAATTGTGAAGAAAAATATGTAGCAGAATACATTTTTTCAAAGATTCAGTATTCTGGATTGGTTTCCATAGCAACTGAAAACTCCACAATCCATTACAACAAATTTAGACCACCATTAAAAACAAGAGGCTCTCAAGAGCCTGTATCGCTCACCTGGACCATGGCCAATACATAACTTCAAATCAACTTATATGTTAAAGAGTCTCATTTTCAAACTATGTAACTAAACATTTATGTTATATGATCCAACTTTAATTAAACTATTGCATGCCATCTTGGATAAGGGATGGATCTGCAGGACACAATTTTAAAGAAAATTAAGTATTGTGCCAAAGTTAATTTCCAACTGGCCAAATGGTTTTAAAGAAGAAGATCTTTGAATGTACTCCTATATTAAACTTTGTTTCCCATTGGTAGCCAATTTGCATAAGGACATCTGTTTTGAAGGGGACCATCTAAGATACATTAATGTAACTAGCCAAGTTGTTTCAGATAAAAAATTCTTTGTATGCTCTTTCCATACAGTCGAGTAATAAATTAAGTTCCCTGCAGATGGCCATGTTTGATGACATTTAGGTATAAAAGTCACAATACATATATATATTATAGTCAGCACCTCATAAGCATCATAAATGCCAAGTTCCGTTCAAATCCATTCAGGTTAATTTCATTTCAGGTTAATTTCATAAACTGCTCACTAAAGGCTTTATTTACAAATATTTTTAACATTAAGCAGTCTATGAAGCTGATAATCTACTTCAACATACATGTCAGCAGAGTTCATCGTGATTCACCACCAATTTGGATTTTCTTCAAAATTTCAGAGTATGTAGATCTTGATATGCTGAACATTTTTTTTATTTACACTTCACCTCTATCTGTTACAGTTTTTGAAATAAAATATAAAAAATGCACAAATTTTGAAAAATTTACGGAAAAAGGGCTATAACTCTCAAGACAGGTTTTCCAATTTTCTTCATAATTGCAGAGCAGATAGATCTCGACACTCTGAACAATTTTACCCCATGTCAGATTTTTTATATCTGCATTGGTTTTTGAGTTATTGGCTAAAAACTGCAATTTACCCCAAGGTTCTATTTTTAGCACCGGCGGCCATGTTTTTCATCGGATCATAACAAAATGAGGATCGTTTGTACAGGACATGTCATAGATGATTACTATAAAGTTTCAAACCAATCCCTCCAGTAGTTTCAGAGGAGAAGATTTTTGAAAGTGAGCTAACGACGGACAGACGACGGACGCAAAGTGAGGGCAAAAGCTCACCCTGGCATGGCCAGGTGAGCTGAAAATTTGGACGTGGGTTTCTCTTATTATCTAGGTAATTCATATTGCTAAAATGAATAATTAATCTTTGAGTTTCAGGAAATTAACATAAAATCAGAATACACAAATGTATTTTTTTTCATCTAAGATTTTATTTTAACTGGACATTGCAGAAGACTTTTAGAAAAATTGTACACTTCTTCAAATTAAATTTATTACCTCAATTTTTTTAATTTTGACTTTTCATTATATCTTATTTTTAAGTTAATGACACCCAAAAAAGTGTGTTGGTGTACATAATTAGAACTATTAAATGATTTGAACATGTTCTAATACTATTACAGTACTTTTGTATGAAAAAATCTATTTTAGCTAATTTTATTATCAAAAAATACCAAACATGTGATTTTAGGCTTTACGTGCTGATTTTAATGAAATGTTTAATTTTTTGTCTATTTTTAGAAGTTATGACCTTGACCCTTGTCCCACAAACCTCAAAATCAATAAGGTTCTTTCTCTGATCATAAGTCATGTCTATGCCAAGTTTCATTTGATGTGTAATGTGGTTCTGGAGATACTGTGTGGAACAGGATAAAATGTCAAATTTTTGTTCTATTTTTAGCAGATTGTGACCTTGACCTTTGTCGCACAAACCTAACACTATAAAAGGTGCCCTCTAATAATAAATCATGTCTGTGCAAAGTTTCAATTTGATATGACATGTGGTTCTCAAGATATCACGCGGAAACCTACAGTTGACGCCTGGACAACCAGATACCCATACACCATTAATCAATTTATAAGTTCCACTTTGTCACAACTGGGCTAAAAATGTAGTTCTTGGCATATTGAACAATTTGCATTTAAATCTTAACCTCTTTTTCAGATTGTTTTTTGAAATATAAGGCAAAATGTAAAAAATTACAAAAATTTTATCAATAAAGGGCAATACCATCTGAATTCAGATTTTCTTTAAAATTTCCAGTTGGGAAGATCTTGATATGCTGAACATTTTGGAAATTTAAAGTTGAATTCTATCTGTTTTAGTTTCTTTGATAAAAAATAAAAAATATTTAAATTTTGAAAATTTTTCGGAAAAAGGGTAATACCTCCAAAATGGGTTATCAAATATTCTTCAAAATCGCAGGATAGGTAGATCTTGTCATGCTGATCACTTTTATTTCTGTCAGATTTTTGATATCCGTAATGGTTTTTGAATTATTTGCAAAAACAGCAATTTACCCCTATGTGCTATTTTTAGTAATGGTAGCCATGTTGCTTGGTCCTCGGACTCATCTGATACAATTTTTAAACAGGATACCCTGGTAATGATTCAGGCCAAGTTTGGTTAAATTTGGTTCTGCAGTCTCAGAGGAGAAGATTTTTGAAAAAATTTAAGATGGACGGACAACAAGTGATGGCAATAGCTAACCTGACCCTTTGGGTAAGGTGAGCTTAAAATGTGTCCATGGGACACGGATGCATCCACCATACAGATATATTGGCAAACAGGAAGTAGACGAGCTACGGACTTGAAAAGAAGAGACACGTTACAACTCATCATACCAAAGCTTCAGACCAAATATCAAATCATTCCTGCATACACAAGCTGACAAATCTTTGACGAAAATTTTGAACGTATGTACGGATGGCATACAAATGCATTTCGTTGGGAATTTAACTTCATGGTTTAAGCAAACCCCAAAATACACAGAAATACACGGAAATTTGATCTCTACAAACAATAGTACTTTCACAGTAATAAATTACAATATTTCAAATATTATTACACACTCATACAAAAATACTCTTAAAACATAAGGTGGTCCAGCCCTTAAAATAGGCTACACCAAGTTATTCATTATGTATTTTTTAAACTGAACACCTGCCTTCATGCATCGGTTTGCAACCACCATATCAACAAGATTTTTAATACCTTCATTATGATATATTTACTCTGTATAAAACATATTTTTCCCCTGCTTGAAATACTTGATTCATAGAGAATATATAGGCACATTATTGATTATACTGGAGTATATTTTCATACCCATTAAAAACTGTTCTGGAGTTGATTCTGTACTGGAATTACTTCTAATGGACATGGTTGAATCTGTCAGAACAGTACTGAAAATAGATAATAATAAAAGCTGTCGCTGAATGGCAGCCAAAGATACCCCCCGCTTATTGAACCCTGAATCTATATGGTAAGTGCAAAATTAAGTTGGTGTGGACACAATACAGGTGCGGACACAGTACAAGTGTGGACACAATACAAGTATGGACACAATGATATAATCTTCAAGAAGAAACTTTTCCCAAGGGTTCCAATGAAACCACTCTGTCTAAATCAGACAATATAAAATTCACCTTTTTCAGCCTATTTGACATTTTACACATCTACATATAGTGTTCTTCCTTTGTCTAAAGTTCTATCAAAATCCTTCAAGTGAATTAAGAGGAGTTGTGCATAAGAGGTAACCCATACATGGGGAATAAATGAAAACTCAAAGTTGAATTACCTCCCCTTCCTGGTTTCTGACAATAATTATATTCCTTCATGCACATCTCCATATAGTGTTCTTACTTTGTGTAAAGTTTCATTAAATTCCTTCAAGTGGTTTAAGAGGAAGAGCGCTTACGAGGTAACCCATACATGGGGAATCAACAAAAAGTCAAAGTCTAATCATCTCCCCTTCCTGGTTTTGGACAATAATTATATTTCTTCATGCACATCTCCATATAGTGTCCTTCCTTTGTGTAAAGTTTCATCAAAATCCTTCAAGTGGTTTAAGAGGAGTTGCACTTACGAGGTAATCCATAAATAGGGAATCAACGAAAAGTCAAAGTCAGAATATCTCCTCTTCCTGGTTTCGGACAAAAATTATATTCCTTCATGCACATCTCCTAACAGTGTCCCTCCTTTGTCTAAAGTTCTATCAAAATCCTTCAAGTGGATTAAGAGGAGTTGTGCATAAGAGGTAACCCATAAATAGGGAATCAACAAAAAGAAAGTCGGATTATCTCCCCTTCCTGGTTTTGGACAATAATTATATTCCTTCATGCTCATTTCCATATAGTGTCCTTCCTTTGTGTAAAGTTTCATCAAAATCCTTCAAGTGGTTTAAGAGGAGTTGCGCTTACGAGAAGTATGGACAGACGGATGGACAGACGGACAGACAGACAGACAAGGTGATTCCTATATACCCCCCAAACTTTGTTTGCGGGGGGTATAATGATGCTAATACTGTGATTGTAAAGATAAACCTTATATTAATTTGCAGATCTGAGAATCAGATTCTGAATACTTGGATCAACAAAGTGACCAAAAGTTCATTTAAGGCTAGAAAGTAGATCTCCATATGCAATTACTTCTGCTGTACATGCATATTCTAAATGAAAACATTAATTTGACTAATTGACACAGTCGAACTTCGGGATCCATGAGGACAGTTCAAGCCAGAGAGGTGCTCAAACTATTGATGCCGAAGGGACCCCAAAAAAGTTTGCAGAAATCAATGGTGTTTAAACTGTTGCAGTCCAACTGTAGAGGAAAATTTGTATATTAATTTTATTCACCAAATAATAATTTGACTCCTCTAATTTTACATTTTACTAATGTAAAGCATTAATACTTGAGGAAAACTATTACTAAATTACTTTACCAGTGTAAATTTCTAAATTTGATAAATTATATGTCAGTACAAGAAAAAAAAAATATATATATATAAATCAACAAAATTCTTATGTTTGACTTGATATTATTCTCACCATTCACTTGGTACATCAGCCTCGTTGGCACTGTGACGTTTTGTATGTAATGTTCCTTTCTCGAGTGGAGTATCAGACTGGCTGATCAATTTTTCATCATCAGTGGTATTAGGGGTTACAGTTGACCTTTTCTGATGGGATAATCTGAAGTAAGGCGGAGTCTGAGTACGCTCTATTGTCATATTCAGAGTCTCTACTGTTTGGAGTTCATTCATTAGCTCATCAATAAGTCTTTCTGGTTTAGCTCTTCCTAAATAGGTTATCACTCTCTTAGCCTGCATATTCAAAATTGAAATAAATTACATAAAGATATCGGTATATGGAATAAATGACTGAACAGTCTTATATGTTCAATGATGTATATATTTTTTTCCCCTTAACAATTATTAACCATCCAAAGCATTGTACATAATGTTTTCATAAAATCTAATATAGCAACTTTTCAACAAGTAAAAATAAATGTATATATTTTCGGTACTGTGAATTCATTTTTATTCATGGGGTACCAATTTTCGTGGTTATCATGGGTGTCCCCAAACCAAGAATTCAAATACTCAACGAAATATGATTTTCTTGTGCAAGTTTCAAACACAAATAAATGAACATAATACAGGACCTGATCAACGAAGGGCATAGACCTTGCACTTGTACCTGAGCCCCAAACTAACTGATATATCCAACAATAAGTAAATATGCATTCTTTTGGACCTTTAATAGCAGCAAAATAAGTTAAAATGCTTTATTTCCAAGTGTTTCCCAGTCAACAAATTAGCGGTAACTGGCTTCCTGATTTGTTTATCAATTACGCTAAAGTGTTGATTTACAGTTAAGAAGTTTGGACAAGAACCATCTCAGTTCAGTTTTTATATCATATTATTAATTAAACTTTTAAAGTTTTAATTATGCTCTGCTGAAAAAGACATGTATATTTTGCAATCAATACAGGTGTCTATTTCTAAATAACGAATGGAGTACCGTTATGTCAGATGGTTACCTAATTACAAAATATCTACACATGGGTGCGTATAAATTCAGCGACATTATCATTTCAGCGACTATCACTTCAGCGACATATTTTGAGTAATTTCTTATATCATTTCAGCGAGGTGTTTTCTACTGTTATATATGAATTCAGCGATGCCAAAGTTTATATAAATATATAAAATAAAATATGACCTCACATAAAAACATAAATTAAATATACATTGATGAAATTTTCTCCAAAAAGGTCAAGTGGATAGACTACCGGTTAGAGGTAGTCCTCGAAGGTTTTAGTTCAACATCAATGAATACGGGACTGTCTTGGTACCTTACACTTATATTACACTTCAAAACCTAATTAACACGTGTCCGAATATCATGCAATTTAATGAGGTGAAATCATCAAAAGTAATACATGCTCCTTGAATTGCCCCATATATTCATTTCACAGTGAGAACAAATCACTCAAGAGCTAAAAATATAAGGAAAAGTCCATTTTCTCCCTACTTAAAAACTTGAAAGAAGTGGATCCTGAAAAAGGCCATATGCAGAAATCAATTTCATATGGTTTATACGATGCATAATTATATATTTAATAATACTCCTAATTTTTTTTTGTTTCCATCCATGCCCTTTGAGGGTGGCTGGAATTTTTTATTATTATCTTACAGTTGTTACTATCGGATAGAGTTGGTTTTAAAACAAAGTTTTACAAATTAATCAACGACAATTGTATATTTCTCATATATCTGTATTATACAGCTATTGTTGCAGCGCAAGATACATAGTACGTGAAATGTAAAAAATTCCGCAAATGTTAGAAATTTGATTTTTTTTACCGTGGCCGTGTCATCACACATCTTGTGTATTTGAGGAGATGACAGGTAAACAAATTTATATGGGAGACAATTTTTGTGAACTACTTCCCTTCTGCTATACTAATCCACCTCCCTCCCGCTTTTAAAGGTAAATGTCGCTGAATTTATAGATTTTTTGTCGCTGAAATGAAAAAAGTGGGAAATGTCGCTGAATTTATCATCTCCGCTACACGTTACTATGAATTGTTAATTACAGGTGTAATTAATTACTTTAATTACAGGTACACTTCTGAATTTTGGTGTTTTGACATCAATACTGAGGGTACTGAAGCCATGAATTTTATAATCTTTATTTTATAAATTTAAATTATTTTTTTTTTCTTGGAACAAGTGACAATCCACGAATTTACGTACACCACGAAATGTCTTTTTTTCTCTACCCACGAAAATTGGTACCCACGAAATTAAATGAATTCACAGTATATCAAAACTCCTTTCGATTATTTAGGAAGGACAGTGTACACTTGAGAGACCCTTTCAACCTCTATGTAGTATCAGATTTAACTAATTTCAAGAAACAACATTTTTCTCTGGGACTTACCTCAAATTTAGTTGACAAGCACTCATATTTGTTTGTTTCCTCATCTGCCTTACATTATATGTTTTTCAGTAATATTTTTTTTCTTCAACAAAGTACTTTCATTATCATTTTATCAGTATAACTAGATCAGTCAAAATAAAGTTAATATGTTCACCACACTTAAACATAACTAAATATCAAAGTTACTGTGAATTTACTTACTGCATACTTTCTGCATATGCGCATATAAAAGTAAAACAACTTACATATTGCATCAGTTCTGATGCAGCCATATTTGTAATAATAACAAGGTAGTGAATGACAACCCTCAGATTATTCGGCCAACACACCACCAACGCTGCCCACAATTCTTCTAATTCTCTGGGATGGTCATCTCCATACTGAAAAATAAATAATTTGCCAGTCTTTTAGAGAGTTATCTGGTATATGATTGTACAAAATTGTAAGAATGTCTACTCATTTTCATTTATTGGTTAGAAATATAGTCAATCTAACAATTAGCATGCAATAATGGGTCTTTAATTTGATTTTCAAAAATAAATTCTTTAAATGTTCAAACAAAATTCTGTACAAGAAGATGCTTAAATTTATTTGTTGACATTAATGACACCCTAGGTTAGTATTTATATTTGTAGTTCAGCAAGTCCCGCAGGAAGTGGAGGCAAATCTTTTTTAAATCATAACTATTTGAGCTGAATCTTTGATTTCATATGAACAAAGTTTGAAGAGGCTAAAACAAAAATAAAGCACTGTCAATACAGTCAGACTTACCTTAACCAAACACTGTCTTACTGCGAAAGTACTTTTGTTCGTGGGATTCCAAATTTTGTGGATTTTGTGGTTCGCTTAAACAACGAAATTACCATCCTAACGAAATGTATTTATTCCTAGAGTTTTAATGCATAGAATTCAAAACTACATATTTAAGTACCCACGAAATAGTAATATTTATGAAAACCATGATAATTGATTGCCAGGAATAACAGCACTTCAACAGTAACTGAAAATCTGCTTACCCCAAGAATGCTACGAGGTCCTGTTGTATTTGATCTTTACACAGAAATACCGCATAAGCAGAAAATTTGTTAATACAGGAAAAGCCTTCATTTTGAACTAGATTTGGTTAACTATGTCAGGTTTACTGTAATCAACCCAAAATAACCCTGTACAAGTGACCTCCATCTTACCTTTACTGTGATATAAAACATATTATTCAGCACCATTTTAGTCCCCTCTGGTGATCCCCAACCTTCTCCTTTCAGTGGAGGTTTAAAACTATCTGATTGGTTGTCTTGTAGACGAATCAGAAAGTTACTAAGGGGAGATGATTGTGGAAGTGATGGATCAACCAGCTCCATATTGTGTAACCATGGTAACAGATTTCTCAGTAGAATTTGTCTAACAGCTGACTTGGCAGTCTGGAATCTATGTGTTATTTCTGAAAACATTTAAAAATCAAAATATATTTGTGGTCTAAATACAGTGTTGAATACCAACTTAGTAATATACAATGTGCATGGTGATAATAATTGTCTAGGTCATTTCTCCAGCCATTCTTTTGAAATTCATGTGATTGTCAAGTAATTGTGTACATTCTTTCATTTGCTTTAAAAAAGGATATTTAGAGGATAGGGTCATAAGTCAATATTAGATCCTCAAAGGTTTTTTACATCGGTATATACATGTAACAACATGATAAATTAAAACTTTTCATTTGAAAAGCAGACTTATCTCAATTTTCTTTAGTAAACATTCAAAATCAATTTTTTAAATGATATCTGGACTCTTCAGCACTTTACACTTTCCAGCCTTTTAGGCAGAGAAAAATAAACTTATGCAAAACATTTACCCCTTTCATTTTTGTAAACAAAGCTAAAATTTTATATTTTAACATAAAATCAACAGAGTAGACACTTACCAGAGTATATAGGCATAGTAAGGTCAGGATGTAACCTGGCTAGTAGATTCTAACTTACCAGAGAATATAAGCATAGTAAGGTCAGGATGTAACATAGCTAGTTGATTTTAAACTTACCAGATGATACAGGCAAAGTAAGGTCAGGATGTAACATGGCTAGTTGATTCTAACTTACCAGAGAATATAGGCATAGTAAGGTCAAGATGTAACCTGGCTAGTTGATTATAACTTACCAGAGAATATAGGCAAAGTAAAGTCAGGATGTAACCTGGCTAGTTGATTCTAACTTACCAGAGAATATAGGCAGAGTAAGGTCAGGATGTAACCTGGCTAGTTGATTC
>MJUU01040508.1:31081-52475 GCA_002080025.1 Modiolus philippinarum
ATGACCGAGATCTAGCCAAGTGACGTCACTCAGCTAAACTTTGTAGCAGAAATGAATAATAAATATCGCTTTTCTCCTAAACCCGTGCGAATTTTTACTTTAAACTTGGTCAACATGTTCACAATGTTACTTAGAGTAAATTAAGGTCCTATACAAAATTTAGTGAATTTTCCCTTTAAAAACTATCTATCAGAAGCGTATCAAAACGTAAATATAGTTTAGAAGGTTACAAAAAATTGAGTCATATCAATATTGCACCCAAATTTGTTCTTTATGAAGCTTCAAACGCAAAATGTTGAGTAAATTACAGTCTAGTTTCTTTCTGCTGATAATTATTCTTCATTCTCCATTTTATGAGAAATACGTCACTGGTTCGGTGGTCAACATTTGGAGTCTCTCGGGGTAGTTTTAGCGGGAAATTAAAATCGGAGACGGTTTTTTTTGTGCATAAAAGCTATATATATATATCTCCTTAATCTGGGACTAATATATAGTCCCGGCCTTAATTAACTAACCAAACATATTTTGTTTTCAACTAATAATACAAAAAGGATCGGATACAAGTTATAACAACATTAAATGAAGTCCTCTCCTACTACACAAAACTGGGACTAATATAACAGTTAATATTAGTCCCAGCACAAAATTACATTGCATGCAATGTAGGTACTCCAGCAAAAAAANTCTCCTGCAGTGATGGTATCTACAACATTACTTTTGACTTCTGTCTGATTACGTCTAATGAGTTGAAAAAAAGCCTTATCATTAGGATCTCTTTCAAGTTGCTCTAAAAAGTTTTGACGTTCTACAAGTTATAACAACATTAAATGAAGTCCTCTCCTACTACACAAAACTGGGACTAATATAACAGTTAATATTAGTCCCAGCACAAAATTACATTGCATGCAATGTAGGTACTCCAACAAAAAAAAATTAAATGTTCGAATCAAGGACTTATGATACGTCCTTGTTCGAATGCAATGAATAAAGCGGTTCAAAAAGTTAGTCATCTCCTTCAATAACAAGAAATCAAACTTTTTATCTAAAAAATTTCAGGTAAAGGAAAAATTAACATCATTAAATAATTACATTTTGTTCACTTCCGGTATTTTTTCTCGCAATTACCGAAAAATAGTCAGAAATTATTTGGAGTAACGACGCTTGGACCGCTAATCAAGATTAACTACGACGAAAATTCAAGAAACATGCAGAAACAATTAAACTTTTAAATTGTCGTGCACCTACGGTATATGTGACCAAAAGTGAGTCACCAACGTCACTGTTCGCGAACCTCATTAGTGATGTCATAAATTCTAATTTGCATATGCAAATTAGCATTTTTGGTTGGCAAAGTCGTAGTAACACCACTTTATAACAATGTAAAAGAATTTTTGATCTTTTGTCATTCTTTCATTATCCATCCGATTTGGGTCCGTCTAAACACCGCATAGCCCGGGCTAAGTGCACTTAGCCCCCAAAAGTGCACTTAGTAGAAAGAAAGGTTTTCTGTAAAAAATATTAAAATAGAAAAAAGAAGGGAAACGGGAATGTGTCAAAGAGACAACGACCCAAAGGGGAGTAATAACAACTCAAAGCCACCATAAGATCTTCAATGAACGGTGAGAAAACCCCACACCCAACGACAGGTCGGAGTCGGCCCCTGAATATAGAGTAATCAGGTTCTGCGAAATACACATCATCCTAGACTCCTATAGACGTAAAGTAAACTAACTAGAAAAAAGACAAGACAAACAAAGGCTTAATAAATTTCCTGGCTTAGGACAGGCGCAAACCTGCTGCGGCGGGGTTAAACTAGTTTTATTGGGCCCAAACCTTCCCCCTACAGCCAATGTGATAAATCAAAAAACAATCGTAACAACAGTAAAATTCAGTTGGCAACAGGACTGAGTCAATTGTGAAAAATAAGACTGAAAGAACTAAATATATGGACATAAACATGAAATCACAAGAGACTACTAGCAGTTAACTGACATGCCAGCTGCAGACCCATTACCAACTGACAAAGTAAGTTATGTACCCTCAGTATACAGCTTCCACCAAGATCCCTTCCTGTGAGGAGTTTAGCATAATGATTTCATACATATACCGGAATACATAACCCGTGTCTTTTTAATATATTAAATAAATAACCTGTATTTCAAATTTCATAATGATTGGAAAAGCCATAATTGATTTTTTTAGGTTTTAACTGTAAATTCAGTGGACCATGAAAGATTATCACACCTGTGTCCATCTGGAATTCTGCGATTTACCATCAAGGCAAGATTTTGACCACCTATATGGTTGGTAATAAACGTAACATTCAACTAATCTAACTAATAACTTATGCTTTTGAAAAGGCTGTCTTGTCCCATCTGATACTTTATGCTCTGGTTAATAATAATTGAGCAAAAAAAAAAAAAATGTGAGATTATTTTCAAGTTGATATTTTTATTATATAAAAATGTCTTTTTGCATACTCTTTGAATGCCTACTTTTAAATTGTCTATTTATTAATTACAGGTAAATTCAGGTGAACTAATTAAAAGGTACCCTTTTGGTAGGCCCCTTAATCCCCCTACCCAGTGAGGTGTTGTTTTTATCCAGTAGGCGTTTTGGGAACACACCTCGGGAATATGTAGGTAACAAAGACTATATATAATTTTCAAATTTTATTACATATCTATTTCAATTAAAAACATGAACAAATTAAAATAATAAAGAAAATTAATACAGCAAGTTATAATTTCCTACAAGCGTCGATTATTTAAAACCCTGGCTTAGTACGGCAGTTCCTCGGTCTAGTCCTTTGATATGGTTTCGATGCCAATCTTTTATGGGCTTGAGTTGTTTTTGCAAATATTTTATCCCGAGCGTTAGCGAGGGGTAAAATATGCAAAAACAATGAAAGCCCATGTTATAATAACAATATAGTATTTGGCGGGTATGATTTATTTCGATTCCAATATGGAAATTTCAACCATTTTATATCCGAAGCGAGCTGCGATTATCTAATGGTTTCGTAACATTTTGATTTTGATAAAAAAAAACTCGCTGACGAAAAATGTTCCACAAATACAATAAAAATGAAAAATAGATTCAAAAGATGCAACAGAGACTATGCATCTTTTGCGCATGTGCTAAGAGTGTTATATTGGTATTATAACATGACTCTATTTACAAAGCTAATACAGGAAGCCTAGAATATGGTTTCGATGCCAATCTTTTCGGTTTAGGCACTCCAAAGTGAGCGTGCGAGGATTTAATTGTATAGTTCTTACGTGCATTGTCTTTTAACAATTTTGACAACATCTGTGAGTTTATGGTCTTCCAACCGTTTAGATTTTATCTGCACTGAAGAGACATAAGTTGTCGAAATGCGCATATGCAGAACCTAAATTCACAGTAACTTCGGTATTTATTTATTTGTTGTTGTTCTTCTTGCGACTTGCTGTGCCAAACTTGGTATGAAACCAGATGTTTCCTATAACGGCCATATAGTTCATAATTTCCGGTTCCATACAATGAACGTTTAAGGTCAATAAGCCCGGTCAATCCCTTACTTTGTATGAGGTATCAAATAACAAGATACTGAAGCAGTATTGTAAATGTAGCTTCTGCATACAGCAATTTCAACAACTTATGTCTTTTTGGTGCAGATCAAATCCAAATATTGGGAAGATCATTAACAGAAAAATTGTAATTTATTATCTGAAAGAGAAGAAATAATCCCAAAAAATCTAAATGAAAAGCCCAAAATCAGCTAAGAACAGAGCTAAGCACGAAAGTGATATTCTTTTGATTCAGAAGCAAAATTATTCAAAATTTAGATAGTGTAAGTTTCCAAATAAAATCTTTTCTTTGGGTCAGCACCGAGGTACATGTACGGACTATTGGATTGATTATAAAATAGATAAGAACATCATGTGCTCAGAGATCATGTGCAGCCCATTCTTGGTTTGACAACAATTTCTGTGCTCGAATCAAACATTTGCCGGTTCTGTGGTAACTGTAAATAATTTATGTTTGAAATAGTCAAAACAGTGTTGTGTTCAATGTTAAAAGTATAATTGATTCATTTACTAGCTTTTTGAGGTTGTACATGTGTTTTATTCGTTTTTGGGGGTGATAATTCTAAGATTTGAAATGAAAAGGACTGAACAAGAATGATCTTATTAATAAAAGGCGTTTGCTTTATATACATACATTTTGTTTATTTATTTACATGAGTCCTACATGATTTAATTTCTATAAATTTTCAGTGAGATTTTTAGATAACAAAAATCTTTTCACAAAATTCAAACTGTTCGGAATTATTTTTAAAAACATCCCCTTTTAAGATAAAGTGTTTATCAATAAATGTTTGTAAAATACTTATGTACATTTTTAGAATTAAAAGATACCCATTCCCCTTGCCCCTTCGCCCCAAACAGAGAAAGAAACAAAGAAGGAAAACACATGAGGTATAAATATTTGCATACTAGTAGTTCGTTTAAGTACTATAATGTTTAGCTATAATCACTGCCGGTAAAATAGCCGTGGAGATTATTTTGCCGGAGAAGGCAAAATAGTTTGACAGGCTGTTTGTCAGTGGAGTAAATGTACACGATACAAGATAACAATATATTTAACAGTAAATAAATTTCCAAGTGAACTGATACCGAAGCAATTGACATAGAATTCTAAAATCCAAAAAGACATGGTAACTCAAGGATGATAAACAACAAGACAACAAAATTAACAATGAGGCAACACACAAACAAAAACAAGTACAAACGCCATAAAAATAAGGCACTAATAGTCTAACTCCTAACAAACAGAGATATCATCAGTTGATCCAAAGAAGGTAAGCATTATCTGCTCCACGCGTGGTACACGTCACACTGCTAGTTGTTGACATGGTTTTGAAAATTTGGTAAATTTGCAGATTAATCAATGGCATTTTCTAACTCCTAAGTCATAAATAATATTAAGTCAGTAGTACGAGTTAATTTCTCTTACTCTCAAACGGTACCATGTATAACGGTTGAGTCTCTATGTAAGCTATTAGGGACCGACCATTTAACTTGAAAAAAAAGGGGGGGGGGGGCTATGGTTTTTTTTCAAAAAAAAAAAAAATAATCTGGAGCCGATTTTATGTGAAAAAATATTTTGGGTGCCAACATGATGAAAAAAAAATTTCCGACGGAGGCTTTCTGCCCCCAAAAATAATGTTAATTTTGAAAAAAAAATATTTTGTTTATACACGTGAAAAAAATAAATAAATAGTTTCGCGCGAAGCGCGAAAAAAATTTTCTGTCCAGAAAAAAAAACCATACCCCCCTTCAGGTTAAATGGTCGGTCCCTTATTATTATCAGTGTGGAGACTACCACAAAGACAATCTGTATAAAAAACAGTATATAACTATACATGAAAATTTGATATATCTGACCTATATTAAGCGTGACGTAAAGACTATGCAAGATTCATCGCCACATGTAACATGGTGATAAGCCATAATAATATCTAAGATGATTTCTTTTATTTATTTCATCCGTCCTTGGTAATACCAACATTCTCAATGTCTTAATAAAGTTTAATTTCTTCAAATTCGAAAAACAAGAAGTTTTTTCATTAAGTTAATACATTCTACGGTTCACGTATTGCTTTCCTTTTTTTTTTAAAGAAAGCAACTTGTTTCATTATTGATTAAAACGTTTAGTACCTATAGTGAAATGGTGTTCACTGGAAAAATTATAATGTTTTCTTCATACGAAAGATTTTCGTCACCAGCTAATAGTAATTCAGTCTATATTAACATCAAACATCTCAATGAAAAGAAATAAGCCCTTTTCAAAAAGTGTTGTTATCTTTTCCTGGATTTGAACTCTCCCATCTAATTGGGGGACAAACACTCTTCGCTTCCGGTTATCACTCGTACGATTGGCTAACAACACACAACTTAAACCCTGAAAACATTTTAGATATAACAAAATTAGTGCCGTGTCACAGTAAACCACAGTAAACAATGACATTATAATATAAATATGAACAATTTTATGAACTGTGTTCAGGATGACCAACACTTGCCGTGTTGGGTTGATAACCGGAACTGTTTGTATTTAAATGCCGAAACCGAATGGCGTACCAAATGTTTTTTTTGAAAAGGCCTATAGAGAAAATGATTCTCTATTCTGTATTATATCTATTGTCCCTTCGTTAAAGAAATCTGGGACTGATATAACTTTCAGGATTCTGGGGAAACTTATAGAATAGACTAGAATATATTTTATTTCAGAAATAGATTATAGCAATTATTGCAGACCTTATATTTGTTAATATTTGATACCGAGAGATATATGTTTCTTTCTGATTTATTTCGATTCTAAAAATAAAGACTTCACAAAATGCAAGAATAACACGCACATCTTTATTTATTTTTTTTTAAAAATTTTTAAGGGATCTCTCAACCTCCCATTCCCAAACTCCGAACAATGACTGCTTTATGATGGAGAAAATAAAATATGTATTTTGTACTAAAGTGATTATTTTATAAGACTCCTATAGAGCAACACAATAAAGAAGAAACACAAAATAACAATGAAGCAGTACAGACACAGCAACAAAAAAATGGGGTAGGGTTACGGATGGGAGAAAGACCACAAGAAAATAAGAAAGTGGGACATAATGGGATATAAGTCGATAGAAAACAACACAAGGGTTAGAGCTATGGTTAAGTGTTAGGTAACAAACAAGGGAGACAATTCAAACGATAGAAAAGTTTCGAAGTTTGTGGGCATGGTAGGGGTTTATAAATGACTATCGTCACATCACTCTTACACCACTGCACTACCTTTGCGGTGCTCCACGCTCATGACGCTGGAAGAGGGGGAGGAACTCATTTGTCATGTTTGACTGCACAATTCAGGAGCAATTTAGGGGTTTTACTGACATAGAGCATACGGGTCCATAGTGATGTGAGCCACTACTCACACTTGCTGTTACTTATTGAGGAAAATGAATATGCATTTTAAAATATGTTTCTTTCTGAATAATGACAATAATTACAATGTACCAAAAAATCTTAATGATCTGTTGTCCTGATTCCACAGACCAGCATTAAAATGACAAAAATAAGGTCATACAACAGAAGAAGTAACGTAAAGAGCTATCTCTAGCCGGTCCTACCACAAAGAGTCCTGCTTTACTAAAGGCTCTAGAGACAAACTCCGATCGATGTCTTCAGGAGGCAATGGAAGCATATGCAGGCAGAGTAGGACATCTGCAGCCATGCAAAGATCATTTATGACAGCCAACAAAGTTTACTTTTCCAAAAATTTGGTGTGGTACCTGACCAGTCCATAGACGATTGGAAGGCACAAATACCTCAATCCAAGACAGAACAATGGCATGTTCATTTAGACAAGTATAGATTCAAAGAAGGTAGTGGATGAGCCAAGTAGAAATGATATTATGGAGTATATTTGAAAACAGAGACACTTATACGAAGTGGGTCATTCGCCTACTGACCAACTGATCTATGTATACAAGTTGATTCCACAGAACCCGATTGTGCCATTGTGATTGCAGTTCCAGATTTCGGTAAGTATAAGTAGTGGATCTGCTGAACGGTATGCCAATGATCTGTGTGAAGGCTAATTTATAGCATTGGAATAGTTATTCAAAGAAACGTTGTTTTTTTTTTCTACAGCATGTAGAAGGTATATCGGTATGACTTATATAGTCACAATTACTGTTTCTCATGTGTACTCGATTATTGAGGAAAACTGGTATTCTGGGCCGTTACGAATGACCTTGTAGTGGAGATGTGTCCCACCCGGAATCTTGAAACATACACAGCTAAACATCAGTGTTAAGCACCAAGATAACAAATCCATACGTGGCAACAGAAGACTGCGTTCATCTACCCAGAGCTAAACGTGGTATAAATGTGATGATCCAGCCTATAGGAGATCTCCAGAGAAATTATAGTTTATCCTTTAGACTGTATCTGTATTACAACGTGCCTGCAGCTGTATAGTTCTAGTTTTTTTTATTGGAGGGGGATTCGGGCCAGGAAAACAGTCGAGTCTTAATTGTTTGAGGTACCTGATACGGATCAGCGACGACGCATATCACAGTATCAGGAACTGATGGGAGTTCCAACATCGGACCCCAATGAGCTTAGTCATTGTAAGCACCAGCTATATGTTATATTTATGTACTAGTGTGTTTTCCTGGGTCAAAATAACATAAACACAACATCGGGTTCTAGAGTTCTTTATTTGCCTTCTGTGTAAGTTACGTAATTTACAATTAAGAGATAAAGACACCCTGATATAACAATATATATGACTAAGTATTCAATCACAATATTGTTTAACAATCTACGCTAAGAATAAATACATGAAAATATATACGTAGTGTACGAAGAAAACTATACGAGTTGTTCTTGTGTCAGTGTTAGAAATAAGTGTTCTGTTACTAGAGGTGACTTAAATCGAGACCAATGAAATATAGCTAATTGTTTTCATGTGCTTAAAAATACACATGAAATATCTAGGTATTTACATACAGTCTGAATATTTGCTATCGGTATTATAAATAAATATGGTAAACACAAATAAACATTAATTAAAGCTGGTATGCGAGTGCAAAAAATACACTACAAGTTAGCAACAAAATACATAAAAACAGACATCACACAAAGCTAAGCAAACAATACATAAGATAAACAATAGCCTTAACCTACCTCAAATGTGGTTCAAAGGTACATGAGTCTAAAGTACATAGTACGTGGCTACATATAAACAATTAACTGGTTACAGGCTACATCAAATGACATCTACAAAGTTCACCTTCATAAGAATAAGAATAAATTCCAGAATATAAAGAATGAGAATCCAACTGGAAAATATCAAAATTTCTCAAACAGGCAAACTTCAAATTTTCATATAGGAGTGACAAGAACAGTGAAAATATTTCCCGCCTAAAGTTACCAAGAAAATAATCCATCAGAAAAGGGATTTCCCTCTAAATATAAATATATCACTAACTGAACAGCTGATTGAATAAAGTACCGGTAATTAACAGGTTAGATATATAAATTATAAACTGCAAATCTGTTCACTGGATTGGGTTGAACTATGCTAGAAATAAAAACATTTAACTAATAAGCATAATTATTTACAACTAAAAATATCAAAATTCTAACAATACCACACACTCCCCCCGCCTGTGGAATGACGTCCCGTCATTCAACAGACTAGTGGTGGTTCACAGCTTCTGTGATGGCTAGAACAGTCTCTTTCCTGAAATCAGAAAACTAAGGATTAGTAGCAAGAGACTGTAAATAATCCGCTTTCCTAAGCCATTCATCACTAGAGCTGGTTTGAGCTGGTGTAGTTGTCGGTGTACCAACAGCCTGTAGGGTGTACTGACCAGAGGACATCCACGCTGGTTGCCTACGTTCTCTTGTGGGTTGTCTTGGAGGTACTGGTGGTCTCTGTACCTGAGGTTGTGCAACATCATCCCGAGTGTCATCTTGTGATTCCACAATCTCTGCAGTGTCGGAAGCGCTTCCTTCGGACTCTTGTTCCGGCCATTGGCTATCCTCGGGTTAGGCGTCCCCAGATTGAAAAGAGTCTTCCTGTGCTGGTTCTGTCTCCTGTTTAGCTGTGTCCTCAGTGACTGACGGTTCACTGACAACTGGTCTCTCCATAACAAAACCAACATCAAAATAGTCCACAGACACCTCAGATGATTCACCACTGGACTCTTCTGATGTGATCGGTTGTTTTGCCCTCTGAAGTCTGGCTCTCTTACTAGGAACAGGCTTTGGTGTCGGTACAGATTGGCTGTCTCTGATGTAGCCTACTGGTAGCAATACATTCCTGTGCAGTTCCTTTGTTCTTCTTCCCTATCCTCTCTGATTACAATGAACAGAGGAATGTCTGGGTTTCGCTGGTCAATGACTACGCATGGCACATCTTCCCATCGGTCGGCGATCTTGTGTTTCCCGTCGTGAGCAACAATCTTGACCAGTACACGGTCTCCTTTCTGCACTGCAGCTCCTCTGACTTTGGTGTTGTAGTTGTCTCGTTGACTGGCCTGTTGCGTTCCTTGAAGCTTTGACTGGCTGTTGGTATGCCCATGACAATCTTTCACGGAAATCCTGAATATACGTAGTGGTGGGCGTCTTGGAGTCTTTGTGCAAACCAAAAGCCAGATCAATGGGTAATCTGGGATTCCGGTCAAACATCAAAACGTATGGTGAGACCTTGGTCGATTCATGGCGTGTACAGTTGTACGCGTGGAACATCAGCGACACATACTGTTTCAATTCGCTTTCTGATGAGGCTCAAGAGTTCCCAGCATGTTCAGGTGTGTACGGTTGAAGCGTTCACACATATCGTTACCCATATGATGATAAGGTACCTTGATCGGAATGTAACCGCTGTGGTATACCGTAGTGCAATATAAAATTGTCAATTAGGGCTTGTGCTGTAGTCCTCGCTGTTTGGTTCTTTGTTGGTACAGCTTGAACGTATCTAGTGAGGTGATGATCAGGATGTTCTGGTATCCTCCTTTAGATAGCTCAAGTGTAAGGACATCCATACAGCCGAGTTGCGAAGGACATTGGGTCTCAATGCTGACTAACGGTTTTGTCTGGTTAGTTGCTGTTTTCCTCTTTACACATCTGATGCACTGCTCGATCCACCTGATTATGTCGTTGTCCATTCCCGGCAAGTAGTATCTGTCACGGACAAGAGCCAAGGTTCTATTTTTCCAGGATGGCCCATGTCGTCGTGGAGAGCTTCAAGTACTGTTTCGATGAGGGCTGACGGCAAGACTAGTTGGGACTCCCTGTCTTCACCAATGATGACCTCCTTATACAATGCTCCATCCTTTAGCCGAAGGTGCGCTAACTGTCGTAGGAGAGGCCTACTTCTGCATTAGTTGGCTTCTTCTTGTCACGGACGTACTGTATAAAAGGCTTGATGATGGGATCCATAGATTGCGCGATTGTCCAGTCCACTATGCCATCTTGACTTAGGTTTCCTTCCTCTGATGGTAGATCATCTGGATTGACAACGAAACTTTCGACATGTGTTCTTGGCAGGTTAGAGTAGCAGATGCTCTTCACAAGATCAATGGAGATGGATTCTCTATTCTTTGGATCTGTGGTCGATGTCTGCGGAATCCTACGAAGTCCATCGTTATGCAGCATCCTTTTCCCTGGACGATACAAGACAACGGCAGTAGAATTTCGAAGGAACAAAGCACAAGATTACACAAATCAAAGTCCAGAGACAAGGCAAAAGCAATAACACCAAAAGACGGAAGACCAAAGACACCACATGCCCACAAAGCACACGAACATTACATATACAACACAAAAAACTAAAGCACTAACAGTGTGAACTCTCAATAAACAAGAGTGGCATCAGGTGCTCCGGAAGGGTAAGCATGTCCTGCTCTGTGCACAGCACCCGTCACACTGTCAGTGGGTCAATCCAGACTAAAGTCAAAACCGGCAATGTCAAATCCGGGAAGACGCGAATCTAGCTGAAAATGTCAGTTTTTATTTGTGACACTGACATTTCATATCTATCTATGATGTCGTGGTGACGGCCATAGAATTTCTGAAGGGACGAAATTAACAAAGGCTGAACATATCCCTGACTCACAGTTTTTGTGACAGTGCTTTTGCTCTTTCCACAAAGTCACTGTATGTACTGCACGCTCTACAGTAACGAATTAATTGTGAAATATATACTCCATATGCTGGGGATGCAGGTATATTGCTGCAGAGAAAGGGAACGTTCACAATTGGAAAGTCAAAATCATCACGTTTGTCATATAATCTAGATTTCACGAACCGTCCATGTTCGTCAATGTATAACAAAAGGTCAAGGTATGAAGCAGAATCGGGTGTATCGGTTGTCTCTTTAATTTCAAGTTCATTGGGGTAGATACGATGTAAATATTCTTTAAATCTTTCGCTATTAAGAGAAAGTACATCGTCTATATGTCTGAAGCTGAAATTAAAAGTCTGGGCTAATTGTTTTTGTTTCTGTTGTATCAGTCCTTGTAAAAACTTTGCTTCATAAGAAAAAAGGAAAAGGTCAGCTAAAGGTGGCGCACAATTTGTTCCCATAGGAAGATGTTGAAGTCGTACATTGCCAGGTTCGCAAGCCAACGGTGTCCACGGGCGTCGAGTTTTGAAGTGGTAAGAACATATGTCATGGGGTTGTTGTCTGTCAAGACGGTGAATGGAGTACCAGTCAGATAATCCCGGAACTTGTCACACACAGCCTATTTCAGCGCAAGATACGCCGCTTTGTGTGCTTGGTACTTCTGTTCCGACTTGCAGTCCTCTGCTGGCGTACATCATTACCCTTTTCACTCTGTCTTGTTCCTGGTACAGGACGGCTCTAAGGTCAGTCCCCGATGCATCAGTGGGAAGCTCGTATGGTAAGTCGCTGACTGCATACCCGAGTATTGGCGCTGATGTCAGGTGCTCATTGAGTTTGTCGAAAGCTTGGTCCTGTTCAAATCTCCATTCCCACTTGTAATCTTTCCTCTTCTTCGATTTCTTGGATGAATTCGGCATCGTTTGGATAAAGGCTTGCTGATGGCACTGAAGTCCTTTATAAACTTGCGGACGTATCCAACAAATCCAAGGAAACGTCGTACTTCTTTTGGGTTCGTTGGTTTAGGCCAGTTCACAACGCACTCTGTCTTCTCTGGGTCGACCTCGATTCCTTCAGCTGAAACTGCGCGGCCAACATAAGCTACCTTCCGCTTGAGGAATTCGCACTTGTCCGGGGCAAGCTTCGTGTTGGCTTGAAAATTTGTTCGAAGAATAGCCGGAGATTCCCAAGATGTTCTTCCCATGTTCTGCCAAAGATGATGACGTCATCTATGAAGATGCAGCATATCTTAAGTTGGAGGTCAGATAGGCAATCTTCCATCATTCTTTGGTAATGGCTGGTGCGTTGGTAAGTCCAAAGGGCATTCTGCAATACTCATAAAATCCTAGAGGTCCAGCTGTAAATGCAGTCCGTTCTTTATGCTCCTCCAGAATTTCGATTTGGTGGTAGCCGCTCTCCATATCAATTTTACTGAAGAAGGTACTTCCAGCTAAGCAATCTAGTAGCCTATCAATCCTGGGTAGACTGTAACTGTCCTTTTTTGTAATGGAGTCTGTAATCCACACAAAGTCTCAGTTTACCATTCTTCTTGTGGGCTAACACTACGTTGGATGCCCATGGGCTATGTGATATATATTGAATAGCTCCTGCAGTAAGAACATTCTGAAGATGATATTTTTTTTCATTTCTTGGTACATGGCTGGTGGTATTCGCCTGTATCTCTGCTTGAATGGCTTTTCATCAAGAAGATCTATCCGATTTTTGACGGTAGTATGGCCAATATCGGTATCATCCTTAAAAAAGATGTCATCATAAGCTGTGATGATAGAAATTCCAGCTTCAAGCCGTTCTTCAGCCATATCGCTACGGTAATCTCAACTTTATCCCGTACTGATGATGATGATGATGATGATGATGATGCTTGTGATGTTGGTTGTTTCAGTTAAGGTTCAATCTCCACCAGTTGGACTTCACATATCACTTGCTTGGGATGAATACTTATGGTGCGTGTAGTGATATTCGCAATATGGACGTTGACAAATCCATTGGCCTTATGGGTATACTGTATCAGTCCAATATTGCAATAAATTTTAATGAGCTGCATGGCCATTTCGGAAATTAATTCCTGATCAGTTGGGTTGTCTTTCGGACGGGTGTAACATAGCAGTTGTTGACGAGTAAGGAATCTCGTTGTCCAAGTGTCTTTGATTTGTACTCTTGTATTGGGATTGATGGTAATATACTTCTGGGTGGCATTCCTTACGATGGCTAAGGTGTTGTTGTTACGTGCCGGCTGTCGGTCGGTCTTGAAGTGTCATGGATCGCAAAGTCAAATACCATGGTGTTGACAAGGTACATGACTGTAAGAATCTTTCTCCATGGTATGTTTTGATGTCATCCATGATGGAGGATGTTGATACCGAGTAGTAAGGGTACATGAGCGTTGAAGTGGCTATCTGGAATGACCAATAAAATACAAGAGTACCTGTTATCCTGATTCAGTAGCTGTATATCAACCTCAATATATCCAATGTATGGAAGCTATTGTCCTGAAGCACATTCTATGTCAAGCAGTAAAGTGATGTTCTGTAGTTATACTGATGACATATTGTTGGTGTAATACGAGTTGCTGATAGTGGACACTGTAGACCCGGTGTCAAGTATGGTTTTTACTTTGATACCATTTAATAAAACTTCAGTCTCTGTTCGCCGTCCGAAAATACCTGGAGGTAAAGTCTGATCCTGAGTTGTAGTAGGGCCTAAAGTTGACGAATCCAAGCCTACTGATGACCCTTCTCCATAGGCTTCTTGTAGTTTAAACCCTTTCTGTACTTGTTGATTGGGTTAGCACGTCCTATTCTTTTGTGTCCTTCTTGGTCACATCTGTAGCAAACAATCTTGGTGTTCTCACTTCATGGTAGTATCCATTGGTGTTGCAAGGTGTTGGTGTTTGTTGTGGCAGTCTACTTCTCTATTGTTGACTTTGTCTGGGTTGGTCCTGTCTGTAATTACTTCCATTTCAGGTTTTACCTCTATATCCCTGACTTCTTTGCTGCTTCTTGCCATGCTCAAATCTGTCAAACCTAGATGTTAACTGCTGGATAATTCCTTAACCTCATCTATCTGACTCTCTGTTGTAATTTCCTTTGATGTTGCGGCCTTCGGTGGATTTGGCTTCTGTGTTGTGATCTTTCTCTCGTTGTGATCTTTCTCAATCTGTCGAACAGCTACTCTCAATTCATCTAAGTGCCATCTAAGTCCTGGATGGTTTCATACTTGTATCCTGAGATTTCCTTGAGTTCTGTCGTTTGAAGAACACCCCAAAGCATGTTTCTTAGCACCTTATTGGAACCCAAAGGCTTGACTATTCCTCTTTCAACGGCTCTTCCCATGATATTCTCCAGTCTACAACTCCACTGTATTACTGTTTCGTCGTCGGCTTCTTGTCGAGCTCTGTAAAATTGGGCAAGTAGTTCTTCTGTTTCGATCACTCAAATTTTATATTATATATTTTTATTTATTATTACACTGTATTCGAAGTCGATGTTTTGCATCGTTGCTTTTTAAGGGAGTACGAATGTCAGATTTATCCACTCAAACAGGGTTAATTTTTTTGCACATGGATCATATTTACTTGGTCCTCGAGACTTGGTCGTATCATAGGTACCTGTGGACAGGACCCCTCCCCTTTTTGTGACATTTGCCATTTTTATTTTCATACTGGATTAATTATTTATTTATATATTTTTCATACCGGTATAGCATACATATTTGTCACACTTATTTATATTGAAAATCGATTATATGCCGTTTTCTGGTAAGCTCGGTTTTCTGATATATATATAGAAAACGGCATATAATCGATTTTCCACATAAATAAGTGTGACAAATATGTATGCTATATAAAAAAAATAAATGATTATTCGAGTATGAAAATAAAAATGGCAAATATCACAAAAAGGGGGGTCCTGTCCACAGGTACCTATGGGTCACATGTCACTTAACATGCATAAAATAGACAATATGCAAAATCTTATCAACTTCCAATTATATTTTCATATATTTTAAGGCATATAAACAGCTCATCGAAAATGAAGGACAACTCTGGAGAGAACTGTTTTTCGCCAAAATTTTGGCATCTTATATCTCAAAAAATCTTAAATGGATTTTCAAAATTTTTTGCTCGTGTTGTTCTATTAGCAAAGTTCTTAAAAACAAAAGGTCAGAATTTTAATTCTAATTACAAAATTTCTGACACTCGTACTCCCTTAAAAACCCAAAGGTCTAAAAATCTTGTAAAAATAAACAATGAAATAATGTCCCGAAAATTTTTGGCGGGAATTTTTACAGTCGAGTTATCTACCCTGATGTCCCGGAAGTAAACAAACGCACACGATGAATCGAAACCACTGGACTTCAATATTTATGAGATGGAGCATCTCTTACAGTGCATTGGTGAACTGGGTAAAAAGAACCAAAGCCTTTCATGAAAAATACACCTTACGACCAACACAAAAGAGTCAAAAGTTTTCTTGCTTTACTGGGGGAGCTGTTTCGTACTGCATGTTGGGCTTTACGAAAGCTATGTGTAACAACAAAGATAATATAGTGGTATACACAATATATTTAGGAGATATATTGTAAATTTCATTTAATCAGGACAAATAAATCCTTTATCAGATATTTAAATAGCTATTTAGACATTTACATTCCCAAATAATTACATTTCATGAATATTCATTTGTATTCGGTCAGTTTGATAGGTGAACATCGATCACGTGGCATATCAATGTGAAGTTGAAATTCCCATGAAACACATTTGACCACGTGTTCACATGGCGGATGAATTTGTGAAAATAGAATACCAATGTACATGATGTACTTCCCTGGAAATAAAGTAGTTTTTAATATTTTGGGTTTAAAGTGTAATTATAAGAATTGAATGCATTATTTTGAAGTTTCATAGGGACTATGAAAGGGTTGACCGGGTGCACATTTTCAACATGAACCGCGCTTCATTAAAAATGTGCTTCGGTCAACCCTTTCATATCCCAATGAAACTTCAAAATAATGCATTCAATTCTTAAGAGATTTCGTCTTATCAAGGACTTATAATGAGAAGCAGCAACTTGTACACAATCCAGTTTGCATTTTAAAACAATGGCGGCACGTTTTATATGCATTCACTATACAGCTAACTACTGAAACAGTTGTACATGGATTTTAATAAAATGATGTTAGTTGAAACACTTTTACATTGTTAGTGTAAATTTCATGTAATTATAGCAATACTTTCTTCAATATACAATGTAAGTGATTGAAATTAGCAATCAAGACATTTTCTTTGATTTTTTTGTCACTTCTGGTTTACATAGGTAAAAAATGCACCACAATTAATTTGCACCTAAAGGCTTTAAAAGTAGTTCACAGAATTTTACAAAATCAATATTTTTGTAAAGAGTGACATCTACTGCACTGCTAAAACATTTTTTGTGATCGTCATTATTATATTTATGTTGATTTAATGCTTTAAATATAGTGTCCCAAAATTGACAAAATCTCACATCTTGTGATATATTTCCAGTTAATCACGAAATGCTTATCCTTCTCATTATACGTCCTTGGTCTTATTTTCAAGTGGACCCTATGCCTTATGCAGGCCTGTTAAGTTTTTTGAAAATTGCCTCGCGTGAGATTTGCCAAAATTGTCGAAGATCAAAGGAAAAAAATCAAAAGACTAAGGAATTTTCCACAAATTTGGATAAGCTTCGAGTGAGTCTCACACAAATCACGTGACACTTCATGCGACCGCGTGACACTTGACAGGTCTGCTTATGATTAGAATCCAGTGTTATAGACTTACGTACACTGAAGTTTAAGGTAGATTGAGTCTAATAAAAATCTCAAGAGTTTTTTAATTTTTAACATATAGGGAAGATTGGTCAAGTTCGACCAGTGAAAAAAATGGCAACCTAGAAATGTGTAGTTGCTGTTCTGGTTTCCAGTTTTTTATTTGTTTTTGGCGCTAGGTACAATATCCGTTTGAGTTCTTCAGCCCTACCTGTTTAAAATGGCGGAAAAGCCGCATATTCCAGTGTTTTTCATCAAAAATGGACCAATTATCGCACTTCGGGGAAGTTCGACCTTACGTTTTCAAGAAGGCAATATTTTCAAATGATTGTATCAAAAATACTTTTAAAATGACAAAAGATCGATTAAATGCAATAAAAAACTCGTTCCACCTCGAGAAATACCAACCATGTACTGAATATATCAAATTTACATCTGGTTGAACTTCCCCACAGCTATTTCTATTGAGGTTCGGTACATTTTGACCACTTGCCTTGCCTTGTTCAAGTCTTGCATTATTTCATGCAAGTAAACTCTGGTACACTCATGACATTGACCGACCTGGGTGGAGTTTTAGAATTGGATTCAGAATCATTTTACTGTTTGATAATACGACTTAAAATGATATATTGCCAAAGTTTTGGTGTAACTTTACTAGATTCCGGTGGAACTTCCCCACTGGTCGAATTTCGACCAATGTCCCCTATTGTAATATTTAACTTGTACTCAGCCAGGTCTAATATAAGTTATCTATGTTGGTACCCGCAGATATGAAAAGCCTCAGGGTGCACTGAGCACTGAAGAGTGTTTGCAACCTCTATATCTTCGGGTATCAATGTAGATAATGCATTTTTCCACAGTATTTCATAATGGGTTTTGTACAGACTTATGAGCAGCCAATCACAATCCAGGGAATTTATATAGCTGGGGATAAAGCTAACTAATATGGTTTAAATATATGTATAGTAGGTTATTGTCTGAATAAAGATATGGATCACGTCAAAACATCTGGAATACTAATAATCTGGCTTGTCAGTATGATATTCTGTATTCATAGCAGAACATCTTATCAAATTTTTTTTTGCCAGCTTGGACGATTTGTGAAAGAGTATGAGAAGACAAAGCTATCTGTGAACCTGAAAAAATCTATATGTCCCTGTTTGATTAAGAGAAATATCTTATGTAGTTTATGAAATAGAGAATATTTACAGGAAAAGGGAGCTTATTCGAAGTAAGGCCATAATAAAATAATTCCTAGATTCTCATCCATTTTTTCTCAAAATTTGGTGTAGACTTGGATTTGATTTTATATTTTTTATCAAATTTTGTGAAAATGCTATCCATTTTAAAAGAAATTTATCAAAATTGGCCAAAAATGAAAAAAATTTTTAAGGTGGGTGAAAAAAATTGGGGCGATCGGGGATGAGAATCTAGAATATTTTTTATTACCGCATAAAGTGAATAAAATAAGACGTTTGATGTTTGTCAATTTACTATGATGTCACAATGAGTAGGCATTGAAAAGGACTTTCCCATTTGAACATCAAGTCAATTCAGATACATCTGTCTCGTGTTTCTCAATATGCCCAAATCGAATGCGCCTTGTATTAGTGTCGATCTACCCTAAGAAGCTGTATTACCTGAAGAGTTTTGATGAGTTGGTAGAATAAAACTACATCTAGAAAGACGACTTAAAGCATACCTGTCAACCTTTAAAAACACCATGAATGTAGGACTTCTTCTGCTGATTTTTTAACATGTTTAAAAGAAATAAATTTTCTTGTTTTTAAGGCACCAGATCCAATCACACTTTCAACAGAAACACTACTGAAGAATTCAACATTTGCTGTAGTAGAATCAACAACATCATTTTTATCTCAGGTCACTGTTAGTTTAGAGGAAAGCTGTCAACAATATACAAAGGTAAGTGCAGTGTAAGGCTGAGAAATATAGACATACTGTAAGGTACAGTACAGCCAGAGATTCACCATGATGAATCATTGTATGTGTCACTCTGCTAAGTAAATGTGAATATTTTATTTCAACATGCTTTCTTTTGCATTTGAAGTGATGCATTCTACTACTCAACATGCAAAAGAAATGATGTTGATAGATCAATCAGGAAGCAATTTATAATCAATTAGAATATAGAGTGATACAAAATCTATACCTGTCACAGTGATTCATTATGGTAAGTAATGTACAAGCTGATATAGGGAACATATAAGGCATACTGAGTGAACAGTAAATATATAAACAGGGTTGGGGTAATGATAATTGGTAATAGTATTGAATGGAAAGTAATCTGTAATTGATCTAAATTCAATTACATGTAATTGTAATTTAATCAATAACAGCTGCTGAATTCTCTTCAATTATTAATTATTTTTCAATTACATTTTTATCTGAAACATAGGGATGTGTACAGTCAAACCTGTCCATGCAGTCACCTTTATTAAGCAATAACCTAGCTGCGGAACCGTAGCTCTTATTGTCCTTGTGCTAATTTTCTGATAGTTGCGGACGTCCGCCAAATCAGAAAAAAATAAAAGGACCTATAAAGCTACAGTTCTGCAGCTAGCAATAACCATGTTTTAACAGCTACAGTTTTATTTCCCATTTCCTTTTAATTCAGTCAATTGAACCTTGATTTAGCAGCCACCTGTCTTATGTGGTCAATTTTCTCTCTTCCCCTGGGTGACCTCTTGAACCAGATTTGACTGTATTTTAAAATGAATATATCATTATTTTCTGACTGATCTGTCCTTGGGTGTTTGAAATTGGCTCTGACTTTCAGAACTCTTTTCTTTTATCCACTATGATGCATTAGAAAATTTTGCGCACTGATCCCCAATTTTCTTTTCAAAATAAGATGGCATATAGTTTGTACATCTTTCATCATGTTAATCAGTCAGGGGCATCATCAAAATCAGTTATAAATTTTATAACCTTTATTGGTTAGATTTGTCCATTTTTGAATTATCTCTGGGTAATTACAGAAATAACTAAAATTGGTTATTTCTTCTACAATATGTCAAATTTTCAACAAACTCTGATTCAAGAAACTTGCACATCAAAACCACATGGTTTGTGTAAATTTCAAAAGATATTGATGAAGTAAAACACCTCAATTATCAATAAACTGCTTATATTAGATAATGAACATTTAATTGGCATTTAAAGTCTCTTGTGGGGGGGGGGCTTGACTTTGACCAACTTGCATACCATGTTCCTGATGGTGCGTATCAGATGTTATGGTTTCAAATTATAAAGGAAATGTTAATTTATCAAAGAAAAATACCAACACAAATGAAAAAAAATTATTGTGGCCACAATCAGGATTTAAAGATCAAAGGAAATTCAAAAATAACCATTTTCCATTACTTATTGAAAATGAAAATAACCGAAAATGGTTATAAAATTTATAACTGTTTTGGTGATGCCCCTGACTGTTAATAGACTGTTGACAAAATTTGATAACATTCTTAATATTCTTTTGTTGCATTTAAAAGGTTTATCGGTGTAATGTAAACTGAATGAAAAGTCAACAGAACTTATTCTTTGCCAAAATTTCAGGCACCAATATCTCAAAAACTGGTACACAGACCTATCAATATTTTTGCTTAAAATGATACATGGTCGATGTTCTTATAGATGAAAGATAAAAAAATTATTGATTTTAAAACCTTGATATTAAAAACCTGAGGAATAGCCATCCTAAAACAGACTAGAAAAACTGTGAGCAAAGCCCACTAATAAATACCCCTGGCACCCGCAACCCCATTTGAATCCAGAAATTAAAAATCAATCAAATTAAATTCTGAAATAGGAGGTGCACATCTACATTATGTCATAAAGACTGTGTTAAAGTTTCATGAAAATCTATTCAGTGGTTCAGGAGGAGTAG
>MJUU01040508.1:52489-76823 GCA_002080025.1 Modiolus philippinarum
AAAATTGATCAAATCAAATTCTGAAATAGGAGGTGAACATATACATTATGTCATAAAGACTGTTTTAAAGTTTCATGAAAATCTATTCTGTGGTTCTGGAGGAGTAGCAGATAAGAGATGGGTACCCATTTGTAACATTATGGCTAAGTCCATGTTTTTCTATGGGAAACCCCAAAATCAATCAAATCAAATTTTGAAATAGGAGGTGCACATCTACATTATGTCATAATGACTATGTTAAAGTTTCATGAAAATCTATTCAGTGGTTCAGGAGGAGAAGCGTAGAAGAGATAGGTACCCACTTGTAATATAATGGCCAAGTCCATGTTTTGCTATGGGAAATCCCAAAAATTGATCAAATCAAATTCTGAAATAGGAGGTGCACATCTACATTATGTCATAAAGACTGTTCAAGTTTCTTGAAAATCTTTTCACTGGTTCAGGAGGAGTAGCGGATAACAGATGGGTACCCTCAGGTGTAACGGACGGACGGACACCCTCATCACTATATACCCCCACCTTTTCAAGCTGGGTGTATAATAAAAGATAAATCTTAAAAAGAAAGGAAATGGGGTAAATGTCAAAGAGACAACATCCCATATCCAGGTTAAAACGACCCAAAACAAAGCATCTAGGGGTCACTGTATGGTCTTCAACTGTTCACAAAATATGAGTGATTCTTATGTCACAGTGATTTCTCTTTGTATGTTTCTAGCCATTCTGTATATACGTACCTACAGTACACACAGAGTGTTTCAGTTACAAAACACCCAGGTTTGACATGAATGAAAACACAGACAATTGCTAGTGAAATGCTGGTGTTTACTCTGATATTTATGACTTGCCAATATATTTCTATGTTATATACAACAGGAAGCTTGCTGGTGTTTTCACAGACAATTTGCTGGTGTTTACACTGTGAAATATGTCAGACCTTAGTGTTTTGTAACTGAAACACTCTGTGTGTACTGTAAATGCCAAGGTTTTTAATAGTTTATGCAAGGGTTTTGTACAGGACTGAAATATGAAATATCGAATATATATAAGAAGAGACATAAGGAATAAGGATATAAGTATCCTGTTTTTATGGACTAAATCATATGCAATCACATGATCAGCAACTATTCTTTTTATACGACCGCAAAAATTTTTGCGGTCGTATATTGGTATGGTGCTGTCGTTGTCGTTGTCGTCGTCGTCGTCTGTAGACACTTTAGTTTTTGGTCAATAACTTTAGTTCCAGTAGATCAATCCTTATGAAATTTGAACGTAATGTTCTTTGGTACAAAAGGAAGGCTTGGCTTAGTTTTGGTAATTGTGGCCCCACCCATTTTTAAAAAAGGGGCCAAAAGGGGTTAAATTGGGTGTTTTCACATGTTTGTCTGTAGAATCTTTATTATCAATCGGATTTTGATGGGGTTTCTTTCAGTGTGCTCCTGAGGAAATTTCCAATCTGGAGTATGCCAACGGATTTCACGTAGCATGTACCGCTCACGAGATAAATGGGGCCCAACAGGGGCAAATCTCCAAAAAAATAATTTTTTTATTTTAAGTCCGATTTTGATGCAGTTTTTTTTAATGGATTCCTTGTGAAAAATTAATATGGAGCTCAACTATTAGATTTTTGATAACTTGTTTCCTTTCCCAGCTATGAGGGGCCGAACGGGGCCAAAATTGGGAATTTGCAGATTATGTCAAATCTTTATTTTTCATCGGATTTCGATGGGATTTTTTTCTATGGATTCCTCTTGATCTAAGCTGTCAGTAGTATGCCAACGGATTTTGTGTAGGTCATACCGTTTCCGAGCTACAAGGGGTCAAAGGGGCCAAAAATGCAATTTTTCTAAATATGTCAAATCTTTATTTTTCATCGGATTTCAATGGGATTTTTTTCTTTGGATTCCTCTTGATCTAAGCTTGCATGGATATGTCAACGGATTTTGTGTAGCTCTTACCGTTTCCGAGCTACGAGAGGTCAAAGGGGCCAAAATTGCAGTTTTTCTAAATATGTCAAATCTTTTATTTTTCATTGGATTTCGATGGGATTTTTTTCTTTGGATTCCTCTTGATCTAAGCTTTCAGAAGATGGCAATGAATTTGGCGTGGCTCTTACCGTTTCCGAGCTATGAGGGGTCAAAGGGGCCAAAATTGCAATTTTTCTAAATATGTCTTAACTTTATTTTTCATCAGATTTGGATGGAATTTTTTTCTTTGAATTTCTATGGATGTAAAGTTTTAGTTGATAGTCTATATTTTGCATAGCTCTTACGTTTTTTTCATCAGTAAGTGATCAAAAGGGTTGAATTTTTCCTTTTTTTGTTCCTAGCTAATATCTGTGTCAAGCTTCTTTTTGTGTCCATCGAATTATTGTGTCAAGCTCTTTACTGTGTCCACAGTCACTTTAAAATACTTTTGTTGAAATTTCAGTGGTCGACATGCTGCGGTCGTATCATGCTGCGCTCGGCGTAGCCCTTTATTTTTTGTTTCTAAAATAAAGATTTTATTAATACCCTAAAGTGTGAATGGTCTGAATACCTGGCATTTCAGGAATATAATATAAATGTATTTAGTTGCCAAAACACAAAAGACACCTAATGGAGTTGCTTCTCTTCATGAGGGGAGGGAAGTAATTGGTATTGAGGGAACCATTAAATTGCCACTGTTCAATAGTTAATTTGATGTACTGAATTGAATGTACATTCAGCATGTACAGGGGAACCTCTTAAAACCGACCTCAGCTGGGATCGAAGAATTCAGCTGGTTTATAGAGGCTCAAGCAAATCCAGATACAGATACAGGAAGTGCAAGATATTGGTGAATTCGGGCTTAGAGTAAACTCTTTCAGTATTTTCTTGCATTCTAAGACTAATGCTAATCAGTTGAAATTCATTTATTTATCATTGTAGAATCTGCTCATCACGTGAAGTTGTGAATAAATTTGGCCAATTTTATTGTCTGACGAGGTTGACAGAGTAATATTTTATAAGAAAATATACTTTTGGGCTGATTTTTACAGTTTAAATTTCTGATTTTGAGGGAGCTGATTTCCATAATTTCATTCTGGAAAATTATGTGAATGGAATGATAATGAAAAGCATTAGGAGTGTCTTATATAAATTAAGAATACATATGTACTAACATGGATCGCTTAAATAGTGATTTTAAAAAAAAGGATATTATTTGTTTTAAAACAGGCACTTTGAAAATTGCTGACAGGTAAAAAAAAAATATTGACTTTGTTGTACATTATGGAATTGAAATATAAATATATTATTTTATGCAGGCATTATATATCCTGATGAAGCTGATGGAATACAGGCTTAATGTTCTGGATAATGAAGAAAATGAAAGAAAAATTTCTGATTTGATTATAGAAGCAAGAGCATCAGTTAATAAATTAAAATTACGAAATCAGGTATGTCCTAAATCATGTAAATTGAAATACAGTGAAACCTATAATCAGACACCTCAGTTCTGACATAGTTCATTTGAAATTCAACATAGTTTTCAGGGTTTGACACTAAATTTAATTTTCAGTAGACAAAAGGACTATAAGATGCCTGAAATGCACATATGTAGAAGCAAAATTCACAGTAACTTCAGTATTTTGTTATTCATTTGTCCTAGAGTGATTTTACTAGGCCAAAAATTAGTTAATTTTTCTGAAATTTTCCAAATTTTGATAGCCAAAAGGACTACCAAGTTAAAACTTTGAGTATTCCTTCCTAAAATTTACTAGCCTTGGACTACAGGACCCCTGGTTTTTATCCCAAAAACTGCTTTGATACTTATTAAACAAAATTAGTATTCTGGCACAGAAAGTCAGACATGACATCTCACAATAAATCATGTGTAATATCAAAAACTTAAACAGAATTAATGTATTTTACCAGATATCACTCTGAAATGTTACAATACATCAGAAACTTACTTTGAGATGATATCAGAAATTTAGAAGGAAAATATATGACATACATAATACCAGGAATTAAACACAAAATCACACATTACATGAATTATTCACTATTACATCCTGTATTCATATTAGACTGAATAAGAAATCATGACTTACGTCAAGACTTGACTATGTAATCATACATAATACCTCTAACTTGGCAAGGAATTATTCTTTACACCTTACTGAAACATCCAAATCAGGCATTACATGTTCTAAATAAACAAATACCAAAATTACAGATAATTAAAAATGTGTAGGTGACCATTTCTACAACTTGGGTCTCTTCAACTGAAATAAAAAGGCTAAAAACCTAATTGTATTTGTAAAGTCAATAAAGTACCGGTATACCAAAATCAGCTATTTTGCCAAAACTTTGGTGTGTTTGGAAAAAGAAGGGGCACAAAAATATTTGCATGATCAAATTTTCTTACTTTGAAAAGATATCTAGATCTTGGACAAAAGTATTCACGCATTACTTTTTTTCTTTACATATTTATATAAACTACATATTGAAAAATTATATTGTGAAGCCAGTTCTGTTATAATTTCCAAAAAATTTCATTAATGAATTTGAAATAGTATGTAGTATTATGTAAATTCAGTGTTAATTTCTTGATGATAGTTTCAAGGAATGTACATATAATGTATCAAATGGTATGCTAAATTTTGACAACATTGTGACCTTAAATTTTTATGCCCCCGGGAATCGAAGATTCGGGGGGCATATAGTTTTTGGTCTGTCTGTCTGTTTGTCCACAAAAAACTTTAACATTGGGTATATCTTTTGAATGGTAAGTGATAGGGCTCTCATATTTTGCATGTGTATTCCTCGTGGCAAGACCTTTCAAACGATACCAAAATTTTGGACCTCTTGACCTTGACATTTAATGGACTTTTTGAAAAAAATAATAAACTTTAACATTGGGTATATCTTTTGAATGGTAAGTGATATGGCTTTCATATTTTGCATGTGCATTCCTTGTGGCAAGACCTTTATAATTGGAACCAGAATAGTTGACCTTGTGACCTTGACCTTGGTCTGTGAACAACTGCATAAAAACTTTAACATTGAGCATATCTTTTGAATGGTACGTGAAAGGGCATTCATAGTTTGCATGTGTATTCGTTGTGGAAAGACCTTTCAGTTGGTACCAGAATATTTGACCTCGTGACCTTGACCTTGGCATGTGACTGTCCCGTAAAATTTCACCAGAAAAATGAAATTATATTTTACTTTATTTTATATATATAGAAATTAAACTCATTTACGATGAAATGTTTCTTGATATCTATAGATTTTTTTTTTGTAAAAAAGATTTTTTAAATTATGCAGCATATTTTCTTCATTTATTCACTTTCGTTTTACAAGTATTTATATATGTATTATATATATCAATGATGAGGGATGTTACTAAAAATATCTATTATTTCATTTCTTCTCTTCTATGTATTCCTTCACTTTTGGGGAACCAGTATTGATGATGCCTGGTGTAATCAAAGTATTGATAACACTGATTGACATAATACAATGAGTTGACTATAAATGTTCCAAAAGAGGGGGGGGATGAAAATTGTTTTCTTAATAATGCTTGGATAATGATTGGAGGGGTTTATTTGGGCGACTTCTGTGTTTGCATCCAATTGCAATCATCATTTGATATGATTAATCTTTTCAGTTGATACCAGAATTTATTTCTACAAATTATTTTGTCAGAAGGACATTCATTGTTCAAAGTTGCTAAATGTTTCTTCTTCACTTCTACTCAGGGGTATAAGTGTTTCACAAAACACATCTTGTAAACATTGTAATTGAATGAGTTATTCTTTTAAACTTAAAAAAATTATGCCCATATAAACAATTTTAATACATAATTTTCTAAGTTAAATGGTATAGATTTCATTGAAATAAGTTAAGAAATGGCTTTACAATATTTTTGTCTCACCTGCGACGAATGTTGCGAAAGTGAGACATAGCGAGCATAGATTCCGTCGTCGTCGGCGTCGTTAACATTTGGTTAACCCAAATGTTAAACTTTTTTGAACTTCAATAAGTTTCTCAAATCATATGCAATATCAATGAAATTATGACATAATGTTCAGTACAACCTTATTATTGTTTCCCAAGTTTATTTTTTGAAAAAAATTATTCCAATTTTTCCATATTTTTCCATTAGTTGGACTTTTTTTTGAAAAAAATTATTCCAATTTTTCCATATTTTTCCATTAGTTGGACTTAGTTTTTTTCCGTGAAATTTTTTTGTTTGCACCATATCTCAGCAACTACATGCCATAGACTGATGATTATTGGTAAGTGGTTACATCTTTAGTAGTGACCAACATCCATACCAGAATTATGTCACCTTGACCTATATTTTCCGCTTCAGTGAATTTAGCTAAATTTTCTATTTAAGTCCATATATCAACAATTTTTAAACAAAATTGTGAATAAGGACTTTAGTTTTGATGTAGAATTGTTGCATATAGTCCATAAAAGCTTTCAGAATTTTATTCTGGTTCCAACTTTGGTAAATTTCCTGAAAATGTCCAAGACTAACAATTTTTAAAATTTTTGCATACAATTAAATATCTTGGCCATTTCTTCATACAAGACATAGTTCTGAAAACTTAAGAATGAAAAAATATGGTTCCAATTTTGGTAATTTTCCTGAAACTCTCAAAGACAAGCAATTTTTGGGAATTCTTGTTTGCAACCATGTGTTTTGATGAATTTTAGTCGAAAACAATATTTTCATTGGTTATACTTCATAAATTTTGTATTCCAATTTTGGTACAATTCCTGAAACTGTCAAAGACCATGCAGTAGTTTCTTGGAATTCTACTTAGCCAGTACATCTTAATAAAGATGAAATTAGAATGATAGTGGAGTGAGCAGGCGAGACACTAGGTTCCGCGGAACCTTTACGAATTATTTGAAAATGTTTAGATTTACATGAAATATACTGGCAAATATATTACTATTCAAATACTTTTCTTCAAGATCTGTACTCCTTAGTTTGATCAAATTTCTTATCTTTAGATATAGTAGCATTTTAACATGTTAAAAATATCAACATTTGGACCAGCACCAAAATAAATATAATCATGTTAAGTGTGCTATCTTTTCAGTTAGTCAAAAACAACAGCAGTAGAACACCGAAGGAACAAAAGATGCGTCAAATGACAGTTTATTCAGAAAACATATCTAGGAGAAAGGTATGAAATCTGAGCTAGAAAGTATGTCTTATCTATTTGAGAAAATCAGAAATGACAAATTTTTAGGGAAAGGGTTAATTTGAATAAAAAATCTGACTTTTAATTTATGTTTATACCCCATGGTACAAAGTTGCCTAGGGAAAAAATGTTTTTGACACTTCCGTCCATTCATCAGTCCTGTTCTTGTCACTTCCACTCCTCTGTAACCGCTTGGCTGATTGCTTTCATTGTGTCGTCTGCTGTAAGCAGAGTCGACACATAGGGATTACTATCCGTTGTCTTATGTCGTCATCTTTGTCCGTCTGTTTTTGAATCCACAACTCCTTCAAAACTACCAGTCTGATTCCAACCAAACTGTCAGGATAGTGTAGTTGTGCACCTGGTACTTAGAAGTTTGATTTTACAGATTTTGAGACTTGCTCATTTGTGAGTCTGTTGGTTTGAATCCGCAACTCCTTCAAAACTGCTAGTCCAATTCCAACTAAACTTTGAGGATATGTTGTTCACCTGGTGTATATGTGCACCTGATGCTTAGAATTTTGATTTTACAAATTTTAGAGGTTCATGGAGCCAAAATTGCTCCTTTGTAAGTCTTGTCAGTTTTTATACCCCCTGCAAACAAAGTTTGGGGGTATATAGGAATCACCCTGTCTATCTGTCCGTCCGTCTGTCCACACTTCTTGTAAGTGCAACTCCTCTTAAACCACTGGAAGGATTTTGATGAAACTTTACACAAAGGAAGAACATTATATGGAGATGTGCATGAAGGAATATAATTATTGTCCAAAACCAGGAAGGGGGGATAATTTGACTTTGACTTTTTCGTTGATTCCCTATGTATGGGTTACCTCGTAAGCGCAACTCCTCTTAAACCACATGAAGGATTTTGATGAAACTAAAACAAAGGAAGGACATTATATGGAGATGTGCATGAAGGAATATAATTGTTGTCCAAAACCAGGAAGGGGAGATAATTCAACTTTGACTTTTCGTTGATTCCCCATGTATGGGTTACCTCGTAAGCGCAACTCCTCTTAAACCACCTGAAGGATTTTGATGAAACTTTACACAAAGTAAGAACACTATATGGAGATGTGCATGAAGGAATATAATTATTGTCAGAAACCAGGAAGGGGAGATAATTCGACTTTGACTTTTCATTGATTCCCTATGCATGGGTTACCTCGTACGCAGAACTCCTCTTAAACCATTTGTGGATTTTGATGAAACTTGAAATAAAGGAAGAACACTATATGTAGATGTGCATGAAGTAGTATGATTATTGTTTAAAATCAGGAAGGGGAGATAATTTAACTTTGACTTTCGTTGATTTCTCCTGCAATTATCTTTTTTTTCCCCAAAAAAAATTTAAAGCATAGATATTGCGAAGTCAAACTGTTGGAGAGACACACTTTTTATGCCCCGCCACGTTGTGGAAGGGGCATATAGATTTACCCTTGTCCGTCCGTACGTACGTACGTCCGTCCGTCCCGATGTTAAGTTTTGTGTTTAGGTGAATATTTTGGTAACCTCTTGTAATATTTTAATATTATTACATCAGTATATGCACCTTGATTAGTACTACCAGGTCCATCAGCAATTAGGGATCCATGACCTACATTTTACGCTTGAGTGACTTTTGTTAAATTTTGCGTTAAGGTCCACTTCTCATCAACTACACTTCATACCACAAGGATGTTACATCAAATCAATGACCTTGATGAGTACTACCCAAATCATCAAGAATTAAGTGGCTTTGACCTATATTTTACGCTTGAGTGACTTTTGTTAAATTTTGCGTTAAGGTCCACTTCTCATCAACTACACTTCATACCACAAGGATGTTACATCAAATTAATAACCTTGATGAGTACTACCCAAATCATCAAGAATTAAGTGGCTTTGACCTATATTTTATTCTTGAGTGACTTTTGTTAAATTTTGTGTTAAGGTCCATTTCTCAACAACTATTGGATATTTCACAAGGATCTTTCATCAAATTAAATATCACTATGAATGGAACCCAAATGATGGACAATTAAGAAGCTTCCACCTATATTTCACGCTTGAGTGACTTTTGCTGAACAAGGTCTTATTTATTCAGGGATGTTATTTAATAGAAAGTTGTCTGAAGGTAGCAAGCAATTAAGGTTTAAAAACATTTGGCAAATGCAGGAAAAAAAAAGGTATAATAAGTAAGGTAATGTGTTTACCAGATGAAATCATTGATCATGTAAACTTTCAGATAATGTTACCTCCCAGTGATTTTTTTAAAAGAAAAACTGAGGAAAATGAATCATATAAAATGAAAAAGAATTTTCAATTGCTTTCAGACTCCAATGTAATGGCGGGGCATACGTGTCTTACAGACACATTTTCTAGTTTCATTGTAATCCTCTTGAAAAGTTGTTTTCAAAGGGTTGCAATGAAATTTCTCAAATGCTTATGATTTTTGTGTAAAATGTCAAATAGGCTGAAAAAGGGTGAATTTTATATTTGTCTGATGTAGACAGAGTATTTTCATTGGAACCCTTGTGAAAAGTTCTTTCTTGAAGATTATATCAATGTTTCCATACTTGTATTGTGTCCAGACTTGTACTGTGTCCACACCAACTTAAATTTGCACTTGCCATATTGATTCAAGGTTCAATGAGCGGGGGGTATATTTGGCTGCCATTCGGCGACAGCTCGTTGAATCTTCCGCTGCTTCTAAACTGCTAGTCTGATTCCAACCAAACTTTCAGGATATGTTGTTTACCTGGTGTAGTTGTGCACCTGATACTTAGAATTTAGATTTTACAGATTAAGAGATTCACAGAGCCAAAATTGCTCATTTGTTAATCTGGTTTAATTTGCAACCCCATCACAACTATAAGTCAGATTCCAACCAAACTTGCAGTATATGTTGTTCACCTGATCTTGTTGTGCATCTGATATGTAAAATTTTGAATATACAAATTTTAGAGGTTCACTAAGCCAAAATAGCTGATTTATTAATTCAGTTTCTTAATCATTATATATTAATGTGGAACTCTTACAAAATTGTAAGTCATATTTTAACCAACCTTTCAGAATATGTTGATCACTTGATATAACTGAGGACCTGAAAATTAAAATTTTGATTTTACAGATTTTAGAGATTCACAGAGTCAAAATAGCTCATTTGTTAATTTGGTTTGTTAATCTTTGACTCCTTCACAACTGTCTGTCTGATTCCAACCAAACTACCAGTATATGTTGTTTATCAGGTCTGGTCATGCACATTATACTTAAAATTTTGTTTTTACAGATTTAAGAGGTTTGCCAAGCCAGCATAGCTCATTTGTTAATTCAGTTTGTTAATTGGCAATTCCCCAAAACTGTAGTCATATTCTAAACAAATTTGCATAATATGTTTTTCTCCTAATCTAGCCATGCACATGACACTTAAAATTCTAATTTTACAAATTTTAGTCGTTCACTTGGCAAAAATGGCTCCTCTGTAGTGCAGGCGACACAAGTGTTCCATGGAACACCCATCAATTTTATTTAGTAGGATTGTTGGTCATGATGTGTAGATGTGCATACTGTACTGCCTTAATGATCGGATTATTTTTATGGGAGTTATTGGATTAGTTAAAACTCCAAGTATCATCTTGTCACTGCAACTCCTCTGAAACCGCTTTCATATTTGGTAGGATTGTTGGTAGAGGTGTAACGATACGTCGATGAATCCTGAGAATTAAATGCACATGTTCATGATACCTGTATGGTATCACCAGCTTTGAATCGTGATACCTAATATTAGTTTTAGCAGGTGATATTTTACTCTATATATGCAAATAAATTTAAACAAAAGTTTTGAACTATAATGAAATAAGCTAATTGTTAATGTTCAAATAATTTCTGTTTATTATTTTAGCAGAGTTTTCATCTCTGATGAATAATTGCAATCAGTTCTTGACATTTAAAAAAAAATATCCAAAATTTCTTATCAAATTGGGCTGATGATACATATCGCAATAGTATTGTATCGTCTTCAGATATCATGATATGTATTGCATCGTGAAATTCCTTACGATACTCAGGTCTAATTTTTGGTCATGATGTGTAGATGTGCGCACTATAGTGCCTAATTGATCGGATTATTTTTATGGAAGTTATTGGACTTAGACTATTTTCAGCTAAAACACCAAGTATTATCTTGTCACTGCAACTCCTCTGAAACCGCTTAATGGATTGCTTATATATTTGGTAGGACTCTTGGTCATGATTTGTAGATGTGCATACTTTACTGCCTTATTGATCAGATTATTTTTATGGGAGTTTTGGACTTAGACTATTTTAAGGTATCATCTTGTCACTGTAACTCCTCTGAAACCGCTTAATGGATTGCCTTCATAATTGGTAGGATTGATGGTCATGATGTGTAGATGTGCATACTATAGTGCCTTATTAATCGGATTATTTTTATGGGAGTTATTGGACTTAGACTATTTTCAGCTGAAACACCAAAGTATCTTCTTGTCACCGCAACTCCTCTGAAACCCCTTCAATTATCTTGTGTAGAATGATTGTGCATATATCAAAGATGTACATGCTACTTGGATTTTGATTTTTGATAATTTTTGACAAAGTTACATATTGATGAACTTTGTCATTTTTATGTATGATATTGCTTATAGGGTACTTTTGGAGTTCAATAATTCAGGATTTTCTGATATGTAGGGGCGTGGGGTATGTGAGCTTGCTCACTAAGGTTCTTTAATTGAGGAATTGTCCTTGAATATACAGTTAAATTTTATGTCAGCCTTGCATTTATTTTCAGTTTCTGAAGACCTTATCATGTTTTTTAAGAAATTTAAACCCTTATTTTTGCATATGCTTTTATTAACATAACTTACAATCCTTAATATACCGGTATCATTTAAAAGGAAAGATAACAAGAAACACCTACAGTGGCTGAAAACTATGACCACGGGCCACAATCCCCAAGAGAAGTGCAAAATTATGACACTGAAACTATAAATAGATGGTCATTGCTGGTGTCTTTGGTACTTCCAAAATAAAGCTCTTAAAAACCACAGTCATGGAGGAATTGTTTTAGCAACTCCACACTGCAGGGAATGGAGAGATGACACGAGACACTTACAATGAGGGCTTTTCCATTAAAATGCATGTACTAGGGTCAGAAGGCACTTTTCTATTACCCCCACAACCAAGGGTAATAGACAAATATAAGTATAGCAATAAGATACAAAATCCACAAGAACCAACAAGAATTTTCATTTCTGCCTTCCGACCCTGGTACATCCATTTTAATGGAATAGCCCGACAGAAAATTGCAATCACAGACCACAATCCACAAGATGAATGATAAAACTACAGTTCAATAATTTCTATAACAGGAATTACAAGCGATGTACATGTCAGCCTATAATTTGGTTAAACTAAAGGTCAATTATCTGTATTACAGGAATTACAGGCAATGTACATGTTGGCCTATAATTTGGTTAAACTAAAGGTTAATTATTTCTATTACAGGAATTACAGGCAATGTACATGTTGGCCTATAATTTGATTAAACTAAAGGTGAATTAATTTGGTTAAACTAAAGGTCAATTATTTCTATTACAGGAATTACAGGCAATGTACATGTTGGCCTATAATTTGGTTAAACTAAATGTAAATTATTTCTATTACAGGAATTACAGGCAATGTACATGTCGGCCTATAATTTGGTTAAAGGGGCTCACTCCTGATGTTGTTTATATCAAGGATTTCTAGAAGCCTATTTTAATTTACTAAGCATTGTAGAGTAAATTAAATGGTAAAAAGAAATAGATAGGTCCAAGTGCTTTTTACTGAGATATAAGTCATTAAAAAATTTGGCAGGAAATGGATTTCTCTGGATTTTCCCTTAATTTAACATTAGGATTATTTTTTGTCTAAAAGCTAAGAAGTTATATCAAGAATTTTATGAAAACTTGTCAGGTGTCTTAATTTGGCCTAAAGAATATATTCATGAAATAAAAAGTGGGGGTCCGTGTGCAAAATTCTTTAAACCATTGGACTGTGCCGAAATCTTACACAAATTCAAAAATGTGATGAGTGAGCCTCCTTAAACTAAAGGTTATTTGTATTACAGGAATTACAGGCAAAGTACATGTCGGCCTATAATTTGGTTTAACTATATGTTAATTATTTCTATTACAGGATTTACAGGCAGCGTACATGTTGGCCTATAATTTGGTTAAACTACAGTTCAATTATTTTTATTACAGGAATTACAGGCAATGTACATGTCGACCTATAATTTGGTAAAAGTACAGGTCAATTATTTGTATTACAGGAATTACAGGCGATGTACATGTCAGCCTATAATTTGGTTAAACTTGTATTACAGGAATTGCAGGCAATGTACATGTCGGCCTATAATTTGGTTAAACTAAAGGTCACCTATTTGTATTACAGGAATTACAGGCGATGTACATGTCGGCCTATAATTTGGTTAATGAAGCCTCTACAGCAGCTTTTACTGCAGGTTTGTTTTTATAATTATAAGCAAAATATTACAAGGTTAGATTTCAGCGCTCTCCTGCTTCGCCGCAGCAAGTTAAATCTTTGCAGGACAAGTTGAATTTGATAATGACTTGTGTGGTTGTCCAGTTAAAATTTTATTTATCTTCAGTTCTGAATGTGGAAGGGCAAGTTGATTTTTGTGTCGCCTGCACCTAGTGCAGGATCAACACATAGGGATCACTATCCGTCGTCTTGCGTCCATCTGTCTTTCCGTCTGTATGGCTAAAAAATTTTAAGCATTATCCGCACCTCCTCCTTAACCGTTTGGCACTTTTCAACGAAACTTGCAGGAATGCTTCAGTATATGTTGAAGATGTGCACCACACATTTTGTTTTTCTTTAATTTTGTTTTTTTCCAGATTTTATGCTGTTTTTGGACTTTGTCATTTTAACTTACTGGAGTCTTGAGGGTACATCTCCATTATCTGCAACTCCTCCTAAACTGTTTGGCACTTTTCAACAAAACTAGCAGGAATGCTTCAGTATATGTTGAAGATGTGCACCATGCATTTTGTTTTTCTTTAATTTCATTTATTTCAGATTTTACACTGTTTTTGGACTTTGTCATTTTAGCTTACTGGAGTCTTGAGGGTACGTCTCCATTATCCGCAACTCCTCCTCAACGGCTTTGTATTTTTCAACCAAACTTGCAGGAATGCTTCAGTATATATTGAGAATGTACACTGCGCATTTTGTTTTTCTTTAATTTTGTTTTTTTTTCAGATCTTACGCTGTTTTTGGACTTTGTCATTTTAGCTTACTGGAGTCTTGAGGGTACGTCTCCATTATCCGCAACTCCTCCTAAACCGTTTGGCACTTTTCAACAAAACTTGCAGGAATGCTTCAGTATATATTGAAGATGTGCACCATGTATTTTGTTTTTCTTTAATTGAGGTTTTCGAGTTTTTACACTGTTTTTTGGACTTTTTCATTTTAGCTTATGGGAGTCTTAAGGATATGCCTCCATTATCCTCAACGCCTGATAAATGGCCCTTTATTTTTCTGTCAAACCTGGAGGAATGCATGCTTCAGTAGATGTGCAACATGGAATTGTAATTATATTGAACACAAGAATTCTTAACTATATATAGTGCTGGCGACACATGTGTTCCGTGGAACACCCATGCATTTTAGTAATATTTATTTGTGACTTGTCCGATGGGCAAGTTGACAATTTATTTCTAAATCAACCCCTGTTATACTTACATTTCAGCTGTTGCACATACACAATGTTTATTTTTTTTGTTCCCAATGTTATTATTGTCTTTGGACTATTCTTATTTTGGACTGCTGGTTTGGTTCTTGCTATCACCATTTTAAGTATTTCGTAATGAAATGAAACCACTATTTTAAATTGTTTTGGAAGTATTTTGATATGTTATATGTCCCCTACATGTACCTATGTAAATCATAAGGTATAAAATGGTATGTTTAGAAGTGGTAGTTGTATAAAAGTTTTGACCTTGTAATGAATGCAAAAACAACAGATATACATATTTTTACATAATGGGTATCATACTCATGTACAATAGAACTTGGATTGCTTGAATACCCAAGGGACTGAAGAGAACTAGTTGAGTAAGGGTGGGTGTTAGAGCTATCAAGGATGAATTATGTTCTGGAGCAAAGGGCGTACAAAAAGATTTCGAGACTCTCATGGTGTTCGAGTGATTGCAGGTTGAGCGATAGAAGTTCATCTGTATATAATGATACGTCTGTATCATATTGTAACATGTTAACTTGAAAATTGAAAACAATATATAAGGTTTGAACCATAAGCAAAATCTTACATTAAAGTATAAGGGTGTGTCTAACAAGTAATATATGTGTAAGGCATTGCCTGTCATCACAAGGGCTAATGGAGTGGATGTGTTGATAGTTTGCCTTTGACCATATATCCCTTCTGAGTGACCTGGAATCAACAATATATTGAAATATATTGCTTTAGTTGTAATCTTATCCAGTCCCATAAAGATTCACTTTTATTTATGGCAAGTATTTATGGTTGTGTTCCAAACTTTTTAAAGAATAAAGCCAAAATATAACAAACTAGATAGTATAAAGATGATTTTGTTGTAGGCTCAGAATTCCACAGTACGGTAGCCACAAGCTTAATACAAAGTTCTGAAATCCATTTGTCTAGATGTAGGATGGAGCTGAGAGAAGCAGAGGGACAGCTGAGGGAAATGGAGGCAAAAGTAATCAGTAGGGAATCAGAGCATGCTGAAAAACAAAGGCAGAGAAATAGTGATTGCAATGAGCAGAGTGAAGACTTATCCAAACTTCAACAGATAGAACCAACAGCTGATACAAATGATAGTGATATTAAACAAAATGACTTTGATGAAAATGAGAGCAACTATTAACATGTTTCTGAAACAATAAATATTTATTTTTTAATTTTAGTAATTACCTTCCTCACAAAGTGCCAGTAATATTTGATACCCTCAGTGTTGTGTTTGTCCATCTGTCAGCCTGACTCCTGTAAGTACCTCCAAAGTCTCTGACTGATAACTTGTGGACAAAATAATATACTGTCCTATAACTAAGTATGTTATGCTTATCTTAAAAATGAAGCCAATATCGATTGTGAATTAAGAGGAAGAAGGGGAATCTGGAGTTATGCCCCTTGACATTATGAAATTTTGTAAATATTAGGGATTCCATCCAATAATTGTGAATGAAACTGCACAGAGTTCTAAAGGTTAATTGGTGTCAACCAACCTCTTGCCAAGTCCAATGGGCTCAGAGGTACAAGTAGTTCAAGAGGTATGCCCATTAAAACTTTTTTTTCTCAATTTGTAGATGACCAACTGCTAACTTTGGAACCATTTATTTGATAGGTCTAAAAAGGTAATTACACAACATAACATGAATTTGAACATATTTCATATTCTTTCTTACTGCAACAGTACGACTAGTAGACAATGTTCCTTGAACTAGCCATCACTTTAGCAGTGAGTCTCTTTGACCATTCTTTCTAAATTATGTTTTGTCCTATGTTTTTTTCGAGGTAGTGGTCCTACAGTTAGAAGTCTACCTGTATTGGGTTTTATTCTTATGTTTATTCGACTATATGGAAACAGGATATAGAGAGGGGAGGTTTTGATACCCAGAAACTGGTTTAACCTTTCGTCTAGCTTTAGGTTGCGCTGGCTATCCCAAGTTCCTGTCGTTATTTACGTTTGTCTCTTGACTATCATTTGTTTTTTTTTAACTGTGTGGATTGTTTCATGTGATTGTAATTTTTCGTCCCTTGTTGGTGTTTACTGTTCATTGTTTGTAATTTCAGAACATATTGAATTTGATTTTAGGTTGATTTCTTGTTTTAGCTCGTTACTTTGCCATCACTTTATGTCCAGTGTCTGTCGGTCGTAAAATTTTCCTTTAAACAGCTTCTTCTTGAGAACTAGTGACTGGATTTGAAATAAACTTGGCATGAATGACGCTTATGAAGTGCTGACTAAATGTTGTCACTTTGGTGCGTATCCGTCATCCAACATGTCGGCCAACCGCCTTACTTAATTTAACATTGGACCCTATGGGAAATTCATTCAAAGTTCTTCAAAAGAAGCGCTGAATAGATAAAAACCAAAGTTGACATGAATATATTATGCTTATGAGGTGCTGACCACTGTTACTTTGGTGCCCATTCATCATCCAACATGGACCCCAGCCACACACTTAGTTGGAAACTTTTCTGCTGAGAACTTCTTGAGACTTGAGAACCACTGAATGGATTTGAAACAAACTTGGCATGAATGATGCTTATTAGATGTTGACCAAGTGTTGTTACTTTGGTGTTGATCTGTCATCCACAAAGCCAGTGGCAACACTTAGTTTAACATTGAACCCTATAGGAAAATGCATACAAAGATCATCTTCTAGAGAACTTCTAATTAAATTAAGTCAAACATAGCATAAATGATGGTTATGAGGTTCTGACAAAATGTAACTTTGGTGCCAATCTGTCATCCAACATGGCTGCCAGCATTGAAGTTGATTGAGCTTAGGTTAACATTGGACCTTATGGGGTAATCCATACGAGAAATGCTGAATGGATTTAAACCTAAGTGGCATGAATGATGCTTATAAGGAGCTGGCCAAGTACTGTTACTCTGGTGCCAAGCTGTGATCAAACATGGCCGACAGTAGCGAAACTTGATATAATATTGGACCCTTTTGGGAAATGCATACAAAGATCTTCTAGCTAGAGAACCGCTTAATGAGTTATATGCAAACGTAGCATGAAGGATGCTTATGATGTGCTGCAAAATGTTGTTACTTTGGTGCCAATCGGCCATCCAACATGACCGCAAACGTTCAAACTTAGTTAAACGTTTTACCTTATGGGGAAATGCATGCAAAGATGTTCTTCTAGATAACTGCTGAATGGATATAAATCAAACATAGCATGAATGATGCGTATGTGGTGCTGACCAAATGTTCTTACTATGATGCCGATCTGTCATTTAACATGGCTGCCAGCAGTGAAACTATGTTTAACATTGGACCCTATGGGGAAATGTAAACAAAGATCTTCTTGAAAATTGCTAAATGGATTTAAACCAAAGTTGGCATTTTATTTTTATTTAGTCCTCTTCGTCTCTCCAGTGAGACAAAAGGCCGCAAAATTCGTAAGAATGATGCTTATGAATTGCAGACCAATATTTGGTACTTTGGTGCCGATCTCTCATCCAACATGGCCGCCAGACTAAATTTGCAACGTTGGACCCGATGCATACAAAGATCTTTTAGAATACGGATAAATGGTTTAACACTAAGCATTGCATGAATGATTCTTGTGGGGTTCAAACCAAGTGTTGTTACTTTTGTGCCGATCTGTCATCCAACATGACCACCTGAGGTAAACTTAGTTTAACATTTGACCCTATGGGAAAATTCAAACAAAGATCTTCTAGGGAAGTGCAGTTTGGATTTGAACCAAACATAGTATGATCGTTGGTATTGAGGCACTCTGTTTATCCGTCATCCAACATGGCCGCCAGCGGTTAAACTAAGGTTAACATTGAAACCTGGGAAATGTATAGAAAGATCATCTTCTAGAGAACCGCTGAATAGATTTAAAATGAGTATAGTATGAATACTTCTTATTAAGTGCTGATCAAGATTGTAGACAGTAGGGAAAATAGTTGAATGTTGCACCATATGACATACATTTTTCTTTACATAGAAAATGAGACACTTTCACATAAAATTTCATTCAACTAAGTATATCTGCCATGGTCCAAGTGAGAGCCTCTTGTTTATTCTCATGAAGACTAGTTTCATTAAACGGCTGATTCAGAAAAAAAGGGAATTGCTTACATAGATTGTAAGATTTATCCCAATTAGAATATAGTATTTTTTGGACCCTATGAAAAAATATGCTGAAAAATTATTTTACTTTTATATGAAAACTATGCCATTAAATATTTCATATTTCATGAACAAAAAGTTAAATTTGTGACGCACAACTTGATCCTTTTCAAAATGAAAGTAATGAAAAAAAAATGGCCAGGGTTACCGGAAATAACACATTTTACAAAGGGCGCCAAATAAGAAACATTTTTTTACTGTAAGAGGAGGGGATCTTTGAATATCTTTTCCATACGGTCTAATGTTACACTAGGTTCCCTGCATGTGGCATCTTCGGTGAGATGCTGACTTCAAAGACACTTTTGAGGAGGATCAACCGAGGACTTTTGTTGTCAACTTTGGATCCAAATAGCTTTGTGGCTTCAGATGAGATCTCTTAATGCTTTTACACTTAGGGTCCAATGTTAACTATGTTTCCCTATGGTTGCCATCTTAGTTGTGATGTGGACATACCGGACAAATTTTTCAAGTGGTGCCATCTAAGGACCATTTTAACAAGCACTTTAACGATTGCCCATGTACTTCCAGAGCAGCAGATTTGTTCTTTTGACTGACGGCTCGGTTCTCACTTACTTTATAGGACTTAATATAGAAAAATCATTATAATATTTGATGATAAAAAGCAATGACTCCCCTAAACAATAGTAAGGTAATAGCAAGTCGAGCGAAAAAGCAGTCTTGCAGATCTTACATACACTCCTGTTTAAATCAAACTGAAACCTGTTTCCGTATCCCATCCAAGATGGCTACCAGCAGGGAACGCAGTTAAACATTAGTCCCTATGGGAAAGCATTCATTCAAAGATCTTTTCCACTGGGTATACAGATTCCAAAAGCCCTTGGATGGTTCACTTTAAAAAATGTGCCCGGCAATAAATAAATAAAGAACATGGAGTAAATATATGATGATAGAGAATTGACAGTTCTGCGGCAGCGCGCGCCACAATGTTAAGTAATGGGAACGCCACATACCTATGTGGCGCTAAAGAACATATAGGGGTTAATCGAGCGTATAGATTGATGACGTGATAATACCAGGTAATTAATTTGTTGTGATGTCATTTAATATTGATTTTATGATGCGCGTCGTCTGCTACATTTTAAACATGCCAAGACACGTCAAATTGTTTTTATTGTCCCTTACCAACAAAGAGTATTTAATAAACAGTATTTTTTCATACATTATCAGTTTGAATCATGGATTGGAAGGAGTATCTAGATAACGAATACTTTGATACAAGTAGCCCAATAAGCTTTTCTGGGCCGACTAAAATATATGCATATCTCTTGAAAAGAGGATTTAAAGTTGGACTGCATAAGATTAAAACATGGTTACAGAATCAAGATGCTTACAGTCTACAAAGACCATTGCGACGAAGATTCAAAAGAAGGAGGGTCATTTCACAAGGAATCGATTATCAGTGGGATGTTGATCTGGCCNTGTATCAAATTTCATGAAGTATAATCTATTCAGTGGTTCAGGAGGAGAAGCATATAAGAGATGGGTACCCACTTGTAATATAATGGCCAAGTCCATGTTTTGCTATGGGAAGCCCAAAAATTGATCAAATCAAATTCTGAAATAGGAGGTGCACATCTACATTATGTCATAAAGACTGTTAAAGTTTCTTGAAAATCTTTTCACTGGTTCAGGAGGAGTAGCAGATAACAGATGGGTACCCTCAGGTGTAATGGACGGACGGACACCCCAATCACTACATTGTATATACCCCCCACTTTTCAAGCTGGGTGTATAATAAAAGATATATCTTTAAAAGGAAAGGAAATGGGGTAAATGTCAAAGAGACAACATCCCATATCCAGGTTAAAAAGACCCAAAACAAAGCATCTAGGGGTCACTGTACAGTCTTCAACTGTTCACAAAATATGAGTAATTCTTATGTCACAGTGATTTCTCTTTGTATGTTTCTAGCCCTTCTGTACCTACAGTACACACAGAGTGTTTCAGTTACAAAACACCCAGGTTTGACATGAATGAAAACACAGACAATTGCTAGTGAAATGCTGGTGCTTACTCTGATATTTATGACTTGCCAATATATTTCTATGTAATTAACAACAGGAAGCTTGCTGGTGTTTTCACAGACAATTTGCTGGTGTTTGTTTACACTGTGAAATATGTCAGACCTGAGTGTTTTGTAACTGAAACACTCTGTGTGTACTGTAAATGCCAAGGTTTTTAATAGTTTATGCAAGGGTTTTGTACAGGACTGAGATATGAAATATCGAATATATAAAAGAAGAGACATAAGGAATAAGGATATAAGTATCCTGTTTTTATGGACTAAATCATATGCAATCACATCATCAGCAACTATTCTTTTTTTTGTTTCTAAAATGAAGATTTTATTAATACCCTAAAGTGTGAATGGTCGGAATACCTGGCATTTCAGGAATATAATATAAATGTATTTAGTTGCCATGAACACAAAAGACACCTAATGGAGTTACTTCTCTTCATGAGGGGAGGGAAGTAATTGGTATTGAGGGAACCATTAAATTGCCACTGTTCAATAGATATTTTGATGTACTGAATTGAATGTACATTTAGCATGTACAGGAGAACCTCTTAAAACCGACCTCAGCTGGGATCGAAGAATTCAGCTGGTTTTCAGAGGTTCTAGCAAATCCAGATACAGATACAGGAAGTGCAAGATATTGGTGAATTCGGGCTTAGAGTAAACTCTTTCAGTATTTTCTTGCATTCTAAGACTAACGCTAATCAGTTGAAATTCATTTATTTATCATTGTAGAATCTGCTCATCACGTGAAGTTGTGAATAAATTTGGCCAATTCTGTTGTCAGCAAAAATTTTCGTCAGGCTGGCAGAGTAATATTTGATAACAAAATATACCTTTGGGCTAATTTTTACAGTTTGAATTTCTGGTTGAAAGGGAGATGAATTTCATAAATAATTTCATTCTGGAAAATTTTGTGAATGGAATGATAATGAAAAGCATTAGGAGTGTCTGATATAAATTAAGAATACATATGTACTGACATGGATTGCTTAAATAGTGAATTTTAAAAAAAAGGATATTATTTGTTTTAAAACAAACACTTTGAAAATTGCTGACAGGTAACAAAAAAAAAATATTGTCTTGTTGTACATTATGGAATTGAAATATAAATATATTATTTTATGCAGGCATTATATATCCTGATGAAGCTGATGGAATACAGGCTTAAAGTGCTGGATAATGAAGAAAATGAAAGAAAAATTTCTGATTTGATTATAGAAGCAAGAGCATCGGTTAATAAATTAAAATTAAGAAATCAGGTATGTCCTAAATCATGTAAATTGAAATACAGTGAAACCTGTCTATAATCAGACACCTGAGTATTCTGACATAGTTCATCTGAAATTCAACATAGTTTTCAGAGTTTGACACTAAACTTAATTCTCAGTAGACGAAAGGACTAAAAGATGCCTGAATTCACTAGTCCTGTAGTGATTTTACCGGGCAAAAATTAGTCAACCTTTGTGAAATTTTCCAAATTTTGATAGCCAAAAAAAGCTACCAAGTTACGGACTTTATTATTCCATCCTAAAATTTACTAGCCTTGGGCCACATGGTTATTGTTAGAGACACCCTTGTTTTTGTCCCAAAAACTGCTTTGATACTTATTAAACCTTAGTATTTTGACACAGAAAGTCAGACATGACATCTCACATTAAATAATGTGTAATATCAAAAGCATAAACAGAAATCATATATTTTACCAGACATCACTCTGAAATGTTACAATACATCAGAAACTTACTTTGAGATGATATCAGAAATTTACAAGGAAAATATATGACATACATAATACCAGGAATTAAACACAAAATCACACATTACATGAATTATTCACTATTACATCCTGTATTACATATTAAACTGAACAAGAAATCATGACTTACATCAAGACTTGACTATGTAATCATACATAATACCTCTAACTTGGACAGTTATTACTCTTTACACCTTACCAAAAAATCCAAATCAGCAATTACATATTCTAAATAAACAAATACCAAACGTACAGATAATATGAGATCTGTAGATGACCATTTCTCTAATTTCTATCCAATTTCGATCTTCTGATTGATTGTCAAACTTTGTTCTCCTCTCTGGAGAGAACAAGTCTCATGAAATTTCCCACCAAATCTATTCATAATCAACTAGTTCTCGTTTTAGAAGCTACATTTCTACAACTTTGGTTTCTTCAGCAGAAAGAAAAAATCAATCATTTGAAAGTCTCAAAATCCATTTGTATTTGTAAAGTCATTAAAGTAATACCAAAATAGCTGATTTACCAAAACTTTGGTGTTTTTGAAAACAAACTATGGGCACAAAAATATCTGCATGATCAAACATTTCTTAGTTTTCTCTTCACATATAACTTTTATACATACATATATATCCATATATGTTTTCTGCCTTTTTAGCTCGCCGGGACGAATGTCCAGAGAGCAATTGTCATCACCCCGTCGTCGGCGTCGGCGTCAGCAAAACTTTAACCTGGCTTGTGGAATGGAGACCTGAAGAACTAGGATGTTGATATTTGGTATGTGGCATCCTTGTGATGAGAGCTTTCTTTTGGTACCATACTTGTAGACATTTTGACCTTGACCTTGCCCTTAGGGCAATTTTAAAAAAAAACTTTAACCTTGCCTCTAGAAGGTAGGCTTTTAGTGGTAGGGTGTTCATATTTGGTATGTAACTTCCTTATGATGAGAGCTTTCTATTGGTGCCATATTTGTAGACATTTTGACCTTGACCTTGCCCTTAGGGCAATTTTTAAAAAAACTTTAACCTTGCTTCTAGAAGTTATGCTTTTAGTGGTAGGGTGTTCATATTGGGTATGTAACTTTCTTATGGTGAGACCTTTCTAAAGGTACCATATTTGTAGACATTTTGACCTTGCCCTGAGGGCAATTTTTAAAAAACTTTAACCTTGCCTCTAGAAGGTAGGCTTTTAGTGGTAGGGAGTTCATATTAGGTATGTAACTTCCTTATCAGGAGAGCTTTCTATTGGTACCATATTTGTAGACATTTTGACCTTGCCCTGAGGGCAATTTTTTAAAAACTTTAACTTCACTTCTAGAATTAAGTTGCTTAGTGGTAGGGTGTTCATATTTGGTATGTGACGTTCTTTTGATGAGAGCTTTCTAATGGTACCATATTTGTAGACATTTTGACCTTGACCTTGCCCT
>MJUU01040508.1:79160-92568 GCA_002080025.1 Modiolus philippinarum
GGAAAATTCAACATTTTCCGATTTCAATGAAATTTGGTTTCCAAATACATATTGATGTTCACAATAGTCCTAAGTTGGTCCCCTTTCAAAAAAGTGTCTGTCAAGTCCGCATCATATCCAAGATGGCCACCAGCGCGTGAAGCCTGGTTTTATCATTGGACCCTATGGGAAGGTATTCAAAGATATTCTTCTCTGAAGCCGCAGAGCCAATCGGAACCAAATTTGGCCAGAATAGTTGTTAGGTGGTTCCCTTTCAAAAATGAGTCCGGCAAGTCTGCACATCATCTAAGATGACCACCAGCGGGGAACTTAGTTTAACATTGGACCCTATGGGGAAACATATTCCAAGATCTTCTCTTCTGAAAGTACTTGGCCAATTGGAATCACACTTGGTCACAATGGACCTTAGTTTGTCCCCTTCTTAAAATGTGTCTGGCTTGTCTGAACAGATTCAAGATTGGCATTCAACATTGGTATTATTATTTTTGACTGTATTTGTCAGCAATGGCCCAGGTGAGCGATACAGGCTCTTGAGAGCCTCTTGTTTTGTTTTGTTTAAATAATCAACAAATCATTATCAATCACTGTAGTAAATTCCTGTTAATTTTTCTGCCCCTTAGAGGGCGTCTTAATTGACAAATAAAGTATTTGTTGTTGTTGTTGTTGTTGTTGATAAAATACAGATCTTGGACAAAAGTATTCAAACAGTTAATTTTTTATTCACATATTTTATATAGACCACATTATAAAAAATTATGAGTGAGTTTGATCAATAAACTCTAGTCTGGTCAATTTTGGTCCCCACGAGGGAAATCCAGATTGGAATGAAGAGTGACCAATGAATTCAAAATCCATTGAAAGATCATTCGGTGACATCACAAATTAATTCTAGTTGGACAATTCTCAGGTGGTATTGTTTGTCTTGTTTGACAAGACATGCACAGTAAAGATTGAGCTTGCTCAATTAACTGCAATAGTGTGTAAATTATGGTAACAATAGCGAGTTCGATCTTACTATTGTTCAACTGTAGATACTATTGTAGTTGCTCAAACTTGCTCATTATTAAGAAGCCAGTACTGTTCCAATTTCCATAGAATTTTCATGAATAAATTTTGAGTAGTATGTAGTTTGATGTTTAATTCAGTGTTAATTTCTTGAAGATACTTTCAAGGAATGTATCAAATGGTATGTTAAATTTTGCCATTATAATAAATAGGGAACTGTGACCTTAAATTTTAAACATTGTAATTGAGTCAGTTATTCTTTTAAAATTAAAAAAATGTTGCCCATATAAACAATTTTAATACCGGTACATAATTTTCTAAGTTTAATGGTACCATTTCATTGATATACTGGGGTAAGTTAAGAAATGGCTTTACAATATTTTTTGAAAATGTTTAGATTTACATGAAATATACAGGCAATCTGTAGGTGTTTGCTGTTTTCCTGTTTTTGTAAGGCAAATATTTTACTATGCAAATACTTTTCACCAAGATCTGTACTCCTTAGTTTGATCAAATTTCTTATCCTTAGATATTGTGGCATTTTAACATGTTTAAAATATTGACATTTGGACCAGCACCAAAATAAATATAATTACGTTAAGTGTGCTATCTTTTCAGTTAGTCAAAAACAACAGCAGTAGAACACTGAAGGAACAAAAGATGCGTCAAATGACAGCTAATCAGAAAGCATATCTGGGAATAAGGTATGAAATCTGAGCAAGAAAGTATGTCTTATCTTTTTGAGAAAATTGGAAGTGACAAATTTTTAGGGATTGGGTTAATTTGAATAAAAAATCTGCCTTTTAATTTATATTTTAGGAATTGTACTTGAATATACAATTGAATTTTATGTCAGCCTTTCATTTATATTTCAAGATTCTTAAGACCTAATGATGTTTTAAAGAAATTTCAGCCCTTATTTTTGCATATGCTTTATTTACATAAATTACAATTCTAATTATACTGGAATCATTAAAAAGGAAAGATAACAAGAATTCCCTACAGTGGCTGAAATCTAGGATCACAGGCTTCAATCTGCAAGAGAAGTGCCAGATTATGACATTGTAACTACAAATATACTCAACAAAAAGGTTTAGCAACACATTTTCAACCGTTAAATTTTAACAAAAATGCTTCAATATCTTGGCTAAAAATAACCGATATTTGCTTTAATTCAAAAATAAAATTTCTTCAATTTGTCAGTATTGGTGTACAAGATGTCCAGTTCAAGTTTTGGTCTGAAAATTTCCCATAAGTGACTTTCATCTTTTTCAAAAAAAGTGCAAGAATCAATTCGTGATAACCGTTATGTAACCAGTTCTGGTAATCAAAAACATTTTGTTCACTTTCGTTGCATAAGAATGAAAAATCTTGATTTTTTGCATATCCCTCCTTTTTCAATATTAATAGCTCACCTGACCCGAAGGGTCAGTGTGAGCTATTGCCATCACTTGGCGTCTGTCGTTCGTCTGTCCGTTAAACTTTTCACATATTCATCTTCTCCTCTGAAACCACTGAAGCAAATTCAACCAAACAAAGATTGCTCATTTCGTTCCGATCTGATAAAAATCATGGCCGCCAGCACAGAACTTAGATTTAATATTGGACCCCATGGGAAAAATCACATTTTCATCTTCTGCACTGAAAAGGCTGAAGCAAATTGAACCAAACTTTACAGGAATGATGTACTTAAGGTCCTTAACAAAGATGGCTCATTTCGTTACGATCAGAAGAAAAATATGGCCGCCAGCACGGAACATGGTTTAACATAGGACCCTATGGGAAAATCACATTTTCATCTACTCCTCTGAAACCACTGAAGCAAATTCAACCAAACTTTACAGGAATGATGTATGATAGGTCCTTTACAAAGATTGCTCATTTTGTCCCAATCCGATAAAAAACATGGCCGCCAGCGCAGAACTTAGGTTTAACATTGGACCCTATGGGAAAAATCACATTTTCATCTTCTGCTCTGAAAAGGCTGAAGCAAATTAAACCAAACTGATGTACTAAAAGTCCTTAACAAAGAATGCTCAGTTTGTTCCGATCCGATGAAAAACATGGCGGCCAGCACAGAACATGGTTTAACATAGGACCCTATGGGAAAATCACATTTTCATCTACTCCTCTGAAACCACAGAAGCAAATTCAACCAAACTTTACAGGAATGATGTATGGAAGGTGCTTTACAAAGATTGCTCATTTTGTTCCAATCCAATAAAAACATGGCCTCCAGCGCAGAACTTAGGTTTAACATTGGACCCTATGGGAAAATCACATTTTCATCTTCTCTTCTGAAACCACTGAAGCAAATTCAACCAAACTTTACAGGAATGATGTACTTAAGGTCCTGAGCAAAGATTGCTCATTTCGTTGCGATCCGACGAAAAACATGGCCGCCAGCACAGAACATGGTTTAACATAGGATCCTATGGGAAAATCACATTTTCATCTACTCCTCTGAAACCACTGAAGCAAATTCAACCAAACTTTACAGGAATGATGTATGGAAGGTCCTTGACAAAGATTGCTCATTTTGTTGCGATCCAATAAAAAACATAGTAACCAGCGAGGACTTGACACTATGGGAAAATCACATTTTCATCTTCTGCTCTGAAAAGGCTGAAGCGAATTGAATCAAACTTTACAGGAATGATGAACTTAAGTCCTTAAGAAAGATGGCTCATTTCGTTCCAATCTGACGAAAAACATGGCTGCCAGCACGGAACATGGTTTAATATAGGACCCTATTGGAAAAAAAGAATTTTCATCTACTCCTCCGAAACCACTGAAGTAAATTTTACAGGAATGATGAATGGAAGGTCCTTTACAACGATTGCTCATTTCGTTCTGATCCAATAAAAAACATGGCCGCCAGTGTGGAACTTGGGTTTAACATTGGACCCCTTTTGGAAAAATCACATTTACATCTTTTCCTTTGAAACTGCAGAAGCAAATTCAATCAAACTATACAGGAAGGATGAATAGAAGGTCCTTAACAAAGATTATCCTCATTTCGTTACAATCCGTTAGAAAACATGGCTGCCAGCAAGGAACATAGTTTATCATTGGACACCTATGGGAAAATCACATTTTCATCTACTCTTCTGAAACCACTGAAGCAAATTCAACTTTACTTTACAGGAATGATAACTGAAGGTACTTTACAAAAATTGCATATTTCATTTCAATCCGACAAAAAACATTGCCTCAAGTGCAGAACATAGTTTAACATTGGAGCCCAGTATGAGAAAATCATCCTTTTCATCATCTTCTTTCAAAACAATTTAAGCAAATTATAATAAATGTAGAGAAGGTCCTTTGCAAAAATTACTCATTTCAATAAGATCAGACAATACACACGGGTGCTAATTTAGAACATACTGAAACGCCCTACCCCATTGGTTAAAAACATGATCATGTTTGGTCATTCATGGCATAGAAGCATTTTGTCAGGTGAGCGATACAGGCTCAGTCTCTGAGCCTCTAGTTCTTTTTGGGTCGAGTTAGAATAAAATTAATGCAATATTCATAATTTATGGACAGACATAATGCTTATGATTAGTCAAACTCAAATCCAGCTTAGAAATGTAAAATAAAATTTATTAATTGAGATTTGGTAACCAGAAAAATAGACCCTTTTATTCACACCAATTGTTGCTAAACTTTTTTTGTTCAGTATAGATGGTAGTGTCTTTGGTACTTCCAAAATAAAGCTCTTAAACACCACAGTCATGGGGGAATTGTTTTAGCAACTCCACAACTGCAGTGGGGACTAAAGAGAATTGAAATATCACATGAAACACTTACAATGACCGAAAATTACAACCACAGGCCACAATCCAAAACTAAAGGTCAATTATTTGTATTACAGGAATTACAAGCGATGTACATGTCAGCCTATAATTTGGTTAATGAAGCATCTACAGCAGCTTTTACTGCAGGTTTGTTTTTATAATTATAAGCAAGATATTATTACAGGATAAGATTTCAGCGCTCTCCTGCTTCGCCACAGCAAGTTAAATCTGTGCAGGATAAGTTGAATTTGATGATTACTGGTACGCTTGTCGAGTTGAAATTTTATTTATCTTTAGTTCTGAATGTGGAAGGGCAAGTTGATTTTAGGAAGGGCAAGTAATATTTATTGGTGACTTGTCAGATGGGCATTGACAATTTATTTCTAAATCAACCCCTGTTATAATTATATTTCAGCTGTTACACATACACAAAGTTTATTTCTTTGTGTTCCCAATGTTATCATTGTCTTTGGACTATTCTTATTTAGACTTATGGTTTGGTTCTTGCTTGCTTTGTTGCTTCATCACCATTTTCAAAATTTTGTAATGAAATGAAACCACTATTTTAAATTGTTTTGGAAGTATTTTGATAAGTTATATGTGCCCTACATGTTCCTGTGAAAATCATTAGGTTTAAAAAGTGGTAGTTGTATAAAAGTTTTGACCCTGTAAAGAATGCAAAAACAACAGATATACATATTTGTACATAATGGGTATTACACTCATCTACAGAAGAACTTCGATTGCTGAATACCCAAGTGACTGAAGAGAACTGTTAGAGTAAGCGTGGTGTTAGAGCTATCAAGGACGAATTATGTTCTGGAGCGAAGGGACTACAAAAAGAGTTGGAGACACTCATGGTGTTCAAGCTATTGCAGTTTGAGCGATTTGAAGTTCAACTGTATATAACGATGCATCTGTATCATATTTTAACTTTTTAACTTGAAAATAAAAAAAAAAAAATTATATATAAGGTTTGAACCATAAGCAAAATCATACATTAAAGTGTAAGAGTATGTCTAACAAGTAATTCAGCTGTAAGGCATTGCCTGTCATCACTAGGGCTAATGGAGTGGATTTGTTGATAGTTTGCCTTTGACTGTTTATCCCTTATGAGTGACCTGGAATCAACAGTATAGTGAAATATACTGCTTTAGTTGCAATCTTATCCAGTCCCATAAAGTTTCACTTTTATTTATGGCAAGTATTTACAGCTGTGTTCCAAACCTTTTAAAGAATAAAGCCAAAATATAACAAACTAGATAGTATAAAGATGTTTATGTTGTAGGTTCAGAATTCCATAGTACTGTTGCCACCAGTTTAACACAAAGTTCTGAAATCCATTTGTCTAGATGTAGGATGGAGCTGAGAGAAGCAGAGGGGCAGCTGAGGGAAATGGAGGCAAAAGTAATCAGTAGAGAATCAGAGCATGCTGAAAAACAAAGGCAGAGACAAAGTGATTACGATGAGCAGAGTGAAGACTTATCCAAACTTCAACAGATAGAAACAACAACTGATACAAATGATAGTGATAATAAACAAAATGACTTTGATGAAAATGAGAGCAACTATTAAGGATGGTCACTCCTCAAGTTTATTATATCAAGGTTTTAAAATTAGTATCTTTATTTATTAGAAAATCGATCAAACATCATTTTAAGCAAAAAATATTGATATGTCAGTGTGTCCGTTTTTGAGATTAACGTCCCTAAAATTTTGGCGGGAAACCGAACTCCTCTTGATTTTTCATTTACTTTGCATTAAGGCAATCGCCCTTTGGAATACAATGAAGATATATCAAGAATTTCATCAAATTTTGTCAAAAGTTTATTCAAGATGTATACAAACATATTTTGACAAGAAAAGTAGGGGTCAGTGTGCAAAATTTTCTAATGCATCATGATGGATAAAATAAGAGGATTCCGAAAGTCAGAGACAGTTTCAAAAACCTGAGGAGTGACCATCCTTAATATGTTTTTGGAAAAAATAAAGATATATTTTTTAAGTTAACTAGTTACCTTCCTCACAAAATGCCAGTAATATGTGATACCCTCAGTCTTGTGTTTGTCCATCTGTCTGTCTGACTCCTGTAAGTACAGTGAAACCTGTCTAATCCACCACCTGAGTATTCCAGCATCCTGACAAATATGACAATATTTTTTGGTCCCAAAGATAAGATTTTAAATGCTTTATAAACCTGGGTTATCCAACATCCTGTATAATCCGACATTTTTATGGTCCCAAAGTGTGTAGGATTAGACAGGTTCCACTGTACCTCTAAAGTTTCTGACTGATAACTTGTGGACCAATAATATACTGTCCTCTAACTTAGTATGTAAGTTGTCTACCACAAAAATGAAGCCAATATCGATTGTGAATTGGGGGATCTGCAGTTATTGTGAAATTTCGTAAATTTATGGGTTTCCAAGCAATAATTATGAACAAAATTGCACAGAGATCTAAAAGTTTCTAATTTGTGTCGACAAAGCTATTGCCAAGTCCATTAATTTTAGAGGTACAAGAAGTTCTAGAATTAATCCTAGTTTTATTTTAGTTCAAAGGAAAGGGTGGTCCTTGGTTTATGCCCCTTGAAAATATTGCAGGGTGTCCTGTAATGCACCGCTCCTATGTTTTTATGCCCAGCGACGATAAGTCGGGGGGGCATAATGTTTTACCCTTGTCCGTCTGTCCGTCTGTCCGAGGGGGTACATGGTTTGTCCGTGCAACTCCTCCTACAGTTTTTATGCTCGAAAGTTTTTATTTTGCAGATCATTTGTACATATATTGAAGATGGGCGTGTGATAAGGATTTTGATTTTGGTGCATTTTTGTCAAAAATATACATTGTTGAACTTAGTCATTTTTGGTGATTTTTCATAGAGGGTGCATAGTTTGTCCGCACAATTCCTCCTACAGTTTTAATGCTAGGAAGTTTTTATTTTGCAGATCATTTGTACCTATATTGAAGATGTGCATGTGGTAAGGATTTTCATTTGGTTAACTTTTGTCAAAAATATACATTGTTGAACTTAGTCATTTTTTAGTGTATTTGTGATAGAGAGGGTACATAGTTCTTCTACAGTTTTGATGCTAGGAAGTTTTTATTTTGTAGATCTTTCGTACCTTTATTAAAGATGTGCATGTGCTAAGGATTTTGATTTAGGTGCATTTTTGATAGAAATATACATTGTTGAACTTAGTCATTTTTGAGGTGATTTTTATACGACCACAAAAATTTTGCGTTCGTATTATGGTATGGCGCTGGCGTTGGCGACGGCGTTGGCGTTGGCGTCGGCGTCTGTGGAAAGCATAACTTTGGTTCTAGTGAACCCATTGTTACCAAATTTTAGCATGATGTTTCTTGGCACAAGCTTAAGCCCGGGTTTTAATTTCGTGTTCCCTGCCCAACCTGTTTTTGAAAAAGAGGCAAAAAAGGGGCCAAAAAGGGGTTAAATTAGGTATTTTCGTGTCTGTGGACAGCATAACTTTGGTTTTAGTGGACGGATTGTTTTCAAATCTTAGTATGATGTTTCTTGGAACATTCTTGAGAAATGTTTTTTTCCTTTAGTTTTTGGCCCTCCCATTTCAGAACTAGGGGCCAAAAAAGGGTTAAATTGGGTGTTTTCACATATTTGACTGTAGAATCTATTATTTATTGGATTTTGATGGGGTTTGTTTCAGTGTGCTCCTGAGGAAATTTCCAATCTGTAATATGCCCAACGGATTTCACGTAGCATGTACCGCTCATGAGATAAATGGGGCCCAACAGGGGCTAATCTCAAATTTTTTTTTTTTTTATTTTAAGTCCGATTTTGATGCAGTTTTTTTTCAATGGATTCCTTGTGAAAAATTAATATGGCACTTAGCTATTAGATTTTTGGTAACTTGTTTCCTTTCCCAGCTATGAGGGGCCGAAGGGGCCAAAATTGCGAATTTGCAGATTATGCAGAATTTCTATTTTTCATCAGATTTCAATGGGATTTTTTTCTTTGGATTCCCCTTGATCTAAGCTTTCAGATGTATAGCAACGGAATTGGCGTAGCTCTTACCGTTTCCGAGCTACAAGGGGTCAAAGGGGCCAAAATTGCAATTTTTCTAAATATGTCAAATCTTTATTTTTCATCAGATTTCGATGGATTATTTTTTTTTATTTCTATGGATGTAAAGTGTTAGTTGATAGTAACATATTTTGCATAGCTCTTACAGTTTTTTTTTATCAATAAGTGATCAAAAGGGTTGATTTTTTCTGTAGTTTGTTTCCAGCTAATAACTGTGTCAGGCTTCTTTTTGTGTCCATCTAATTATTGTGTCAGGCTCTTTACTGTGTCCACATTCACTTTGAACTACTTTTGTTGAAATTTCAGTGATCGACATGCTGCGGTCGTATCATGCTGCGCTCGGCGTAGCCCTTTATTCATAGAGGGTACATAGTTTGTCCGTGCAACTCCTCCTTCAGTTTTAATGGTAGGAAGTTTTTATTTTGCAGATCATTTGTACCTATATTGAAGATGTGCATGTGGTAAGGATTTTCATTATGGTTAAATTTTGTCAAAATATACATTGTTGAACTTAGTCATTTTTTAGTGATTTTGTGATAGAGGGTATATAGTTTGTCCGCCCAACTCCTCCTACAGTTTTGATGCTAGGAAGTTTTTATTTTGCAGATCTTTCGTACCTCTATTGAAGATGTGCATGTGATAAGGATTTTGATTTTGATGCATTTTTGATAGAACTATACATTGTTGAACTTAGTCATTTTTGGGGTGATTTTGTAATAGAGGGTACATAGTTTGTCCACGCAACACCTCCTACAGTTTTGATGGTAGGAAGTTTTTATTTTGCAGATCATTTGTACCTGTATGGAAAATGTGCATGTGGGAAGGATTTTGATTTTGATGCATTTTTAGAAAAAATACACATTGTTGAACTTAGTCATTTATTGTATGGATTATTAATACAGGGTACACAGATTGTCCAAACAACTCCTCCTAGAGTTTTGAGGCTAGGAAGCTTTAATTTTGCAGTTCATTTGTACCTATATTGCAGATGTGCATGTGATATGTATTTTGATTTTGGAACAACACTTGGCCGCCATTGTCATTGAGTGGTCCCTTGAAAAAAGGTGTTTTTCAGGTGAGCGCGATATCCAACATGGCAGCCAGCATGGAACTTAGTGTTTCCCATGGGGTCCAATGTTAAACTAACAGAGGTCTTCTCTCCTTTAACTAATTAGGGATATTGGATTTATAGTTTAATTATATATAAGGGCTCTTTAACATAAAATGTCTGTGTTAATCAAGGGCCAGGTGAGCGATACAGGCTCTTGAGAGCCTCTTGTTTCTATTTTGTGAGTCTATTGCTTAATTATACCTTTTTAACTCGCCTGGGTATGCCATGGTAAGCTTTTGCCATCATTTGGCGTCCATCTTCCGTCTGTCTGTCTGTCGCTTTCATTCAAAGACTTTCTCTTATGAAACCACTTGGCCAATTGGAATAAACTTAGTAACAATAGTCTTTGGGTGGTTCCCTTTAAAAATTGTATCCGGTAGGTCTGTACCTCATCCAAGATGGCCCTATAGTTTTTGGAAAAGACATTCAAAGATCTTTTCATTAACTACCAGTCCAATTATTATGAAACTTAGTCACAATGATCCTTAGATGGTCCCCTCTAAAAATATCCGACAAGTCTGTACCTAATCCAAGATGGCCGCCAGCGGGAAGCGGGGAGCATTGTTTTAACATTGGAACCTATGGAAAAGACATTCAAAGATCTTTTTTTCAGAAACTTTCAGTCTAGTTATAACCAAAATTAGTCACCATGGTCCTTAAATGGACACTCAAAGCTCTTCTTAGAAACTACCAGTCCAGTTATAAGCAAACTAAGATACAATGCTCCCTTCCAAAAAGATATCTGGCAGGTCTTCACCTCATCCAAGATGACCGCTAGAGGGGAGCATAGTTTTGACATTGGACCCTATGGAAAAGACCTTCAAAGATATTCTTCTCAGAAACTGCCAGTCCAATTATAACCAAACTTAGGAGTAGTGGTCCTTAGATAAAACTATATGGTAGGACTGTACCTCATCCAAGATGGCCACCAGCGCGGAAAATAGTATAATATTGGGCCATATGGAAAAGACATTCAAAGATCTTCTCAGAAACTACCAGTCCAGTTATAACCTTACTGCGGCACAATGGTCCTTAGATGGTTCCTTCTAAAAGATGTATCCGGCAGATGTGTACCTCATTCAAGATGGCCACCAGTGAGGAACATAGTTTTAAAATTGGACCCTAAGGAAAGAACATGTAAAGATCTCAGAAACTACCAGTCCTATAATAACCAAACTTAATCACAATTGTTCTTAGATAGCCCTTCACTAAGATGGCCACCAGTGAGGAAGGTAATTTTAACATTTGGCTCTATGGAAAAGACATTCAAAGATCTTCTCAGAAACTACCAGTCCAATTATAACCAAACATAGGCACAATGGTCCCTTTAAAAAGGTATCCAATAGGACTATACCTCATTCAAGATGGCCTTCAGCGGGGAACATAGTTTAAAGATAGAACTGTACAGAAAAGACATTCAAATGTCTTCTTCTTAGAAACTGTAAGTCCAGTTATAACCAAACTTAGTCAACAATGGTTCTTATATGGTTCCTTCCAAAAAAGGTATCTGGCAGGTCTGTACCTCACCAAAGATGGCTGCCACCAGGAAACGCCCTGTTCCAGCCTAAAATTACATGTTTGGTATGATTTGCTGACACAAAAATAGCTGCAAATTTTTTTTGTTTATACAGAAATATTATTTTATTACTGCAACTTGTACTATACTCGAGATGGTTATAATTATAAACATTAAAACACTTTTCGAGGGTTGTCTTTAATTTTGTCTTTAAAAATGAGATATACTAAAATTAATAATTTCAAAAAATGAGATAATAAAAGTAAGAGAGGTTAGAAAACTAAATGTAAACATCTTCTTATTACTATTTACCATTTCAGCAATATGTATAAACTAGATTATAAGGGGAACCTTTGTCAATTTTTTTAAAAAGGTACTCGGAATGTTTTAATAGCAATATGTATTACCTAGATTATAAGAGGAACCCAAACCCAAATTATTTTTCAATTGCACTCTGATATTGGTTGTGATGGATGATGAAGCTTTCAATTGCCATTGTAACTAAACAAGAAAACTGAAATTTTAGAGAAAAAAATGTATTTTGCTAAAATTATGTTTTTTTTTCTCTGAAAGATGTATACACTAATTATAAAAAAGAGAGCCCTTGCCCAAATATTTTTTTTGAATGGGACATTTTAATGATTTAATTTCGGCAGTATTTATTATGTAGATTATCAAGTGGAACCCCTGCCAAAAGTATTTTTGAAAGATTGTCTGAAATCCATCCAAACGGATAACACATTCAAGGATTTCTTAGAAACAATTTGTCCACTTAGAATACAATGGTACTTTGATGATATCTTGCAGTAAAGGTATCCAGCAGGTCCAGACCTCATCAAATATGACTGTTAGCAGTAACCTAGTTCTACATTTGACCTTTTAAAAAACACAATCAAAGGTCTTCACTGATGATCTTCACTTCAAGTAGTCCAATTAGAACCAAACTTAGTCACATAGTTAAAATCTACTAATCTTATTGGAACTGAAGTTGATCACAAAAGTCCTTTGGCGGTCCTGTTCAAAATTCGTTCCTCGCATGTGTGCATCCAATCTAAGGTGGACTGAAGCAGGAAACATAGTTAATATATTTGTATAGGAACCTATTGGAAATGCCATTTTATCTCTCTATTTCATTGTTGTTCCCAGGATGTGCAAAGTAAAAGCCTTGCACATCTGAATCAATAATTTGACAATTTTTTTCATTATACGGTTAATCTTTTACCCAATATTGATTAAAAAGCGCGTATTGTTACCATTATTGAATTTAATCTAGTTTTGACCTTTTGAGTCAAATAGTGTTCTCATATGTGAAATCAGAAATTATGATACCCCCAAATTTTTGCAATAATGGGATAGGACAACAAATTATTTGCAACGAAGCGTAAGCACCGTGTTTAATTTATGGGGCTCCAGTTTGATCTACAGGAGTGTAGGTAAGATATGCACGATTGCTTTTTTACTCACCATGCTTAAGTTAGTGTGAGATTTTACCATTACTTGAATTTAAATTCACAGTAACTTCGGTATTTAGTCATTTGGTATTGGTTGTCCATAATCAGAGGGTCCGTTGAAATCTTTTTAAACAATGTTCTCCTCTGAAACTACCCTGCCTTATTAAACGAAACTTTAATTGGATCATCACAAGGGTATGAAGTTCAAAATATGCGTTCAGTCAGTCCGAGGACTGAGGACCAAACAACATGGCCACTGTTACCAAGATAAAACATGAGTGAAATGCATCTTTCCAGCAAATAACACAAAAAGCGTTGCAGATATCGGACAACATCTATCTACCCTCAGTTTTGAAGAAAATATGACGAGTCATGTTGAGGGTTATTACCCTTTTCCAATTTTTTTTTTCAAATGATGTTTTTTATTCAATTTTTAGAATTAAACTATAACATAAAAGATTTCAAGTT
>MJUU01040508.1:98389-146450 GCA_002080025.1 Modiolus philippinarum
TATATGTGAAGGTTTACTTTGAAATGACAAAAATTTCAGCATAGCAAGTTCTACCTACTTGGAGACTTTAAAGAAAATCTGAATACCCATATAGGTTTCATTGTCCTACATCGGTCTAATTTTTCTACATTTTGACTTCAATTTAAAAAAAAAAGACTTGAGATGGAGGTTAAGTGTTAGATGCAATAATGTTCATCACGTCAAGGACAAAATTTGATCCTCAGGATTAAAAATGTATGACATGGCCGCATCTTACCAAGGATGACCACCAGCGGGGAACTTTTCATTGGAACCAATTGGAAAATCAAAGATCTCCCCTCTGAAACTACCTGAGCAATTTTTATTATTGCAACTTGTAAAATAAAAAAAAAACAAACCTGTAACGTGTAAAATAAAATCTAAAATTAAACTTAAGAAATAGATTATTGCAAGCGGGCTCTATGCGAATTAGTACATGGGCAGACCTTACATTTGTCAATATTTTATACCGAGCGACAGCGAGGTATAAAATGAAGACAAATATAGAGCCCAATTGCAATAATCTATTTCGATTCTAATATATTTAACAAGAGTTTTTGAAAATTCGAAGCGGCTCTTAGCGAGCGATATTGGGTTTTGCACTAGAATTGAAATATGTCGGAAAACTGCATATAAACACACATAAATGGACATAGAGAAATTTATATCCGTTGTTTTATTAGTAAAAGTGGCTCATAAGCTTATGAATTAGTACAAATAATCTGTAATAAAACATATAAAGTACGGATATTTTAAAATCGAAGCGGGTATAAGTGTGAACTGGTTGTATTTCTGATTTATATGACTGTTTAGTTTTGTTATTTTTGAAGCCGAAAAAGGAAAAGAAAAGGAAGAAACTCATACTTATAATTTTACTAACATTAAGAATTAAAATTTTTATATTTAAATCGTAGAGCATGATTCATTATTTAAAAACTTTATTTACACAAAATAAATGAATATTACGAATGCCCTTTTATGAAAAAAATATACGCATGTGCTAAAAATATTGTTGAAATTAGAACAAAGCTTTGTTTCCAAAGCGGAAGAAGAGACTCATATTAGAATATCTGATATTCTTTGTGAAGCATTTCAATGTATTGAAATCGAACAAGCAAAATTGACCTCACAATATGTGCTTATAAAATTTCTGGATTCATATAAAGAAAAAGGACAAAGGGATAGAATAACCTGCACATAAATGTAATTATACGACTGCAATCAGCATCTGTTTACGCACAATTTATTTTCAGATCTGAATTAGTCTAACACATCACATTTCTGTTTTTGCTTCCATGGGTAATAATAGAAAAAAAAGAAAATTCAATATCGGAAAAATATCACTAACTCGATGATTTGAATACAGAATGTATGCAATTTCAATTGATTTTGAATACAAATTGAAATTACTCTGCACACATATATGTCAACATCTTTTATATACAATTTATTTTTATAAAAATACCAATTTGGGACAAACTTTCATGTTTCAGTCATAAAAAGGTATATAAACGTATCTGTGATAGAAATTTTAAAATGAAGTGTTTGTGGATTTTAAAGAACTGCAGTTTATTTCTTCGAATTCACCTTTCTTATTTCTTAGATTTCAGACAATTCTTCTTGAATGACAAAATATTTTCTATAATAGTTAAAAATTTTCAATTTGATGACATTTATTTCAACTTAAAACATTATCGTTCTATTTACGAACTTACCAGTACTTAGTTGTGATAGATCCCTGTCTTGTATTTTAAGGTTGTTAACAGCAGTTGTCCCATCTGTACCGTTATGTACTAAAAGTGATTCTGAAAATAATTTTGAGATCAGAATAAAGGTAACTGATTTATTTTCAAGGATTAATCGTACTTTCTACTCACATGTTATTTATAGGTTTCATTATGAGTGAGGCTTGTATATCGCTTGTTATCAAATCGAGCTATTTAATTACACAATAATAATTAACGAGCTTTTCACGAGTTGTGAAACCTATTTCTCTTATGATAAAATTCACCTGTAAACCATTCTGTCGTGTTCTCCCAATTATATTAAGTTGGGAAAATTTAGTTTGTTGAGTTTGTGAAAACATTGAAGATTGATTTTGTACTTTAAACTTGTCCTTATAATGAATGTAACGTCTAACAATAAATTTTCCCCGTTTATAAAGTAGAAACTATAAACAACGATAAGTGTTGTAGATGTAGGAACTATGTTGCATTATACGCACATATACACAACAATCAATAGCAATGACAAGTACATGATTCCTCGCTGATGACAAACCTGGGTGAAAGCTCGGTTGAACTGTAATTACAATTTTTAACAACATTACAGTAATAAAACACACAAGAATGCAAGGCCAGTCAAAACCAGGAAAATGAATTACATATTTCTCAAGAGTGTCACGATTTAATAACTTTTTTAACATAAGAATAAAAATCCTCTTTTGTTGTATTGTTCTGTTGTCTTGTTTAAAATTTAATTACATTTTATTGCGAGCCATCACAATTTCAAATGTGACCCCTTGGCAGTTTATCGTGGTTTGCTAGCTTTGCATGGTATAACCTGTATTTCATAACGTGTCAACCTATGATGTGTATTGGTTTGAGATATGCACGTGGAGATATCGGATTATGTTCAGGAAATCGGGTTATATTTATTACCATTTGATTAGTTTGCCCTTTTTAAATACATCGTTTATTTGAAGTGCCTTTTAACTACTTTTTTATATTTTGGATGTCTATCTCAGATATTTGGTTTGTATGTATTGGTCTTTCGCTATTTCTGTAGCGTTGAAATTTAATGTTTTATTTCTCTTTTTTCTTTTCTTTTCTTTTTTTTTTTGTTTGTATGTTATTTTTTAGTTGGAATTTTTCTGTTTGTGTTTTAAAGAAAAAGTCTATTTGTGCTTTTCAGTGCCCTTTTCGCTAACCGTTTTGTTGTGTATTCCCTTACTGGTTTCATTTATTTTTGTTTTCTGGACATTCTCATATATTCATAGTTTGTATAATATTAAACCTTGACTATTTTTAACAACTTTTTGTGGCTTTCCAACAGATGTTAATTAAGTCACCGTCACATCCTGTTAATTCCAAGTGCAATTAACATCTACCTGTAGCTTACCTGTAAAGGTGAGCGTCACGAAAAGTATGTTGAATTATACCCTGAGGCTGTATCAACATCATGTCCAAAAGATTTGACCCAGACTTTCTCCAAACCGAAGTTATAGCATTTTTTCTACAAGCCTCCCGTTATATTCTATGTTAAAAATAATCCTCGATAGCCGCTTATTTTTTAATCAGGGGAGGTAACTCCGGAAACTCGAAAGTCGTCAATTTCTGCTTGTCAGTTGAGTGAAAATGTAACGAATGATTTGTAATTAAATGTAGGTGTAAATTTCTCTGTCTCTGTGGTAACTGATTCTGATGTCAATTTCCACGCGTCAATGATCCCAATACACATTACATCAACATCAACACAGAACACAGTAAGGAAACTTATTTTTAATAATTATTTTTAATAATTAAATAATATATTTAAAGTGGCCAAAATATATTTAACTGTTTTGGGAGAATGAATAAATAGATTTGTACACACGAAGTTCATTTTTGTATCGCATGCTGTAAGCAGAGTCGACACATAGGGATTACTATCCGTCGTCTTACGTCGTCTTCGTAGTCCTGCTTCGTCCCGACAGTTTTTGAATCCACAACTCCTTCAAAACCACTTGTCCAATTCCTACCAAACTTTCGGGATATGTTGTTTAACTGGTGTAGTTGTTCATCTGATACTCAAAATTTTGATTTTTCAGTTTTAGAGGTTCAATGAGCCAGAATAGCTCATTTGTTAATTCTGTTTGTCTATGTGGAACTCCTTCAAAACTATAAATCATATTCCAACCAGCCTTTCAGAATACTAGTACATTGATTACTTGATATAGTTGCGCACCCGATATTTAAAATTTTGATTTTACAGATTTAAGAGTTTAACAGAGCCAAAATAGCTCATTAATTGGGTTTTTTAATCTTCGACTCCTTCACAACTGTCTGTCAGATTCCAACCTAATTTTCAGTATATGTTGTATAACAGTTCTGGTTATGCACATTATGCTTAGATTTTTTTTACCGATTCTAGAGGTTTGCCAAGCCACTAGGCTCATATGTTAAATCAGATTGTTAATCTGCAAGTCCTTAAAACTGTAATTCATATTCTTAACCAAATTTGCAGAATATGTTTTTCTCCTAATCTAGACATGCACATTATAAGTAAAATTTTAATTTTGCACATTTAGGAGCTTCACTGGACCAAAAATTGCTCTTCTGTAGTGCAGGCGACACAAGTGTTCCATGGAACATCCATCAATTTTTTTTCTTTTCTTCTTCTTTCCAATGAAATAAAATAATGCAGACGACATAATGCAATGACCACGGAATTGCCATGACGTTGGATTGACCTGATTTGTGACCTCTAGAACAACCAATGAAAATACGGCTGAAAAGTTATCTAATCGTATGAAAGGCCAATGAAATGATAGCATAAAAGTTATCACTAAGTGATACGAAAAAATATCTTATCGTGTGAGAAATGGATATTACTGCCACATCATAAGAGAAAGTATTTTTCACAAATGATTTTCTGCTAATTTGTTAATTTCAATAATTATCTTAGAAGAAAATGTTTGTATAAATTTGTAAATAAAAAGTTTAAAGAAAAATGTTTCTAGTAATTGTAAATGTTTATAGCTTGAAGAAAATGTTTCTCCAAATTTGTAAATGTTCTTATGTTACGACTGCCATTAGCATTTGTTTCAGCACAAATTATTTTAAGATATCGATTAGTATTACATGTTTGTTCTGTTGAACCCAGAATTAAGACAATTACAATTAAGTTTGAATTTAAATTAAATTTTCTTTGCACTCAAAACTTTTGATAGCCATTATATGTCTGTAATACACATTGTTATTTTTGGACAAATGTTGATGTTTTAGTCAATATAGCAGGATCAACCCTATCTATTATGGATTTTTTAAAGAACTGCAGTTCATCGATTCGTATAATTTCCGCCCTTTCCACATTAATTACTTGTTATACAACGCTTTCCCTTTGATTTCAGGCAATTCTTTAATAACAAAATATTTTCTTACATCAACGATTTTCAATTTCATGCCATTAATTTTAACTTTCACATATCATTGATATTATCGAACTTACCCGTACTTGTTTGTGCTAGATCCATGTCTTGAGTTCTAATGTTGTTAACAAGAGTTCTAATGTTGTTAACAACAGTTGTCCCACCTGTAGCGCTAAATGCTACAAGAGCTTCTGAAAATTATTTTGTGATGAGAATGTAATAAATAACTAAATACGGAAGTTACTGTAAATTTTGATTCTGCATATGCGCATTTCGACAACTCATGTCTCTTCAGTGCAGATAAAACGAAACGTTTGGAAGACCATAAAGTCAAAATTGTTTAAAAACTGATAGAGAACAAATTACCAAATATGATCTAAATAGAAAGCCAAAATCAGCTAAGGACAGAGCTTTGCATGAGGGAGATACTCCTTAGTTTCAACAAAATTTACTAAAATTAGATATTGTAAGTGATTTAAAAGTGAATTGATTTATTTTACAGGAAAATGAATCCTCGTTATTACTCCTGGTGTGTCAAAGTATTTTTTCTCTCGAAAGATTATAGGGAAGAACCTCCTGATAAATTGTAAACTTTACAAATTTAAATTCAAAATCTAAAAAGAATCAAAAACAGTATCCCCCTCTCGCATAGCTCTGTCCTAAGTTGATTTTGGTTTTACTTTTTAGAACTTATTGGTAATTTGTTCTCTATTAGGTTTTACACATATTTAGTAAATGGATTTTTGAATTAAAGTAAGTTAGTAGAAGATGTTTCTGTTGATTTAATGAAATGTTATTTGATGAAGGGAACTGTACTGATTTTACAAGGTTTATATTAAAGTAAAAAATACTAACATGTTCATGTAAATATGTTACAACAGCCATCAGTACTTGTTTGAGCACAATCCATTTTCATATGTTGATTATGTATGTTCTTTTTCACTCAAAGGGGTCTATAATCGTATAAAAAGGAAATTAATTACCTTTATTTATTCTGTATTCTACTGCTGCTGTGGTGCAACTAGCGAATAGTTTTTTTCTCATAAAACGATTAATCGTATATTCTGCTATGTAATGGTATTTTTTCTACGAATGATTGTAGGAAACAGTTTCCTGCTAATTTGTAAACGAAAGTATGTTAGAAGAAGAGTTTTCTGCTGATCTTGAATGATAGTATGCTTGAGGTTTCTACTGAACTGTAAATTCGAAAGGTTTATGTCAATGTCTAAATGATAGAACGCAATTATATTTTTTAACTTGTAACTAATAGTATCTTTCCTGCTAATTTGTAAACGAAAGTATGTTAGAAGAAGTGTTTTCTGCTAATCTTGAATGATAGTATGCTTGAGGTTTCTACTGATCTGTAAATTCGAAAGGTTTATGTCAATGTCTAAATGATAGAACGCGATTATATTTTTTAATTTGTAACTAATAGTATCTTTGACGAAATGTCTCTTTTTATTTTTAAAATGTAAATTTGTTTGAAAAAATGCTTCAGCTGATTGGAAAATATTATTTTCTGTTTTTTTTTTACTAATTTGTCATTGTTTGTGTTTGCAGAAAATGTTTCTGCTATTTGTATTGGTAAGATGTTTGAAAAAGAAGTTTCTGCTTATTGAAAAATTTGTTATGTTGAAGATGGTTCAGTTAACTTTGTATTGAAAATAAATCTGCTCCACGCGTGGCACCCGTCACACTGCCAGTGATAAGTCCAGTTTTGTCACAGTCGATGTTTATCAGTCCGATAATAAACTCTTGATCTACCCAAAAATATATATTCTCATCTGTGAAATAGAAACTTTGAAATGGTCTGTAAAATCATGATGACTACCGTAAAACTTTTGTAGTGACAATTGCAACAGTGACTGAACATACCCTTGATGTATTTGTTTTTTTTACACTAATTTCGCTCTGTTGACAAAAAAAAAACTGTACAAACCACAAGCACGACAATAACGATGAAGACGCCATATGCCGGAGATGTTGGAATATTACTGCTCAAAAACCAGAATTGTCAATTTAGAGGTAAAGGTCCAGGTATGATGCTGATGATGGTGTATCAGTGGTCTGTATAATTAAAGTTCATTTTGGTATATAAGATGAAGGTTATCCTTAATAGAACTCGAATGGACATGAAAGAACATCATCGAAATGGCCATTTGCAGAAAGTAAACTTAAAGTAACTTCGGTATTTTGTTATTTATTACCATTCGGTCTGCAACTGCTGGTGGACTGTTGGTCCCCGAGAATATTCACCAGCCCAGAAGTCAGTACTTCGGTGCTGTCCCGAAAACCGATTTTTGCAATATGCAAATTTGAAAATTTTGTTTAAAACTAAGGAGTATCTCCCTCATGCAAAGCTCTGTCCTTAGCTGAGTTTGGCTTTCTATTTAGATCCTTCTGATTATTTGTTCTCCATCGGCCTTTGTGCATCTTTCGATTTCTTTATTTCCAATGTTTTGATTTTATCTGCACTGATGAGACATTAGTAGTCGAAATGGGCATATGCAGAAAGTAAATTTACATTAACTTCCGTATTTTGTTATCTATATAACTGAAGCTGAAATTTGAGGAATTGACTAGTGTATTGTCTTTTTTCTGAACTAGCCCTTGTATAATCCTGGCTTCATACGATTGAACAAACAAATCTGCTAACAGTGGCACACAATTAATCTCCATAGGTATCCCTATTGTCTGCTGGAAAACCTGTCCTCGAAATTCTACAACTATGTTATCAATCAAGAATTCCAACATTGCAAAGACATTCTCCTCTCTATACTTTTCGTGTCAATCGGTGTAATATTCAACAAATCAGGTCCTGTCTTTACCTATCACTCAATATAAATAACTTTTTTACCCTTTCTAGTACAAAAAGACTGCTGTATTAAATCCTGGAGTACTGACTTTAGCTTATCATGTGGAAGAGTAGTATAGCGTGAAAAATCAAATGTTCTGACACTGTTGCAGTGGTTGAGAAATACAATAAGTACCGAAGTTGCATAAAAACGGTAAATTTCGTTATGCTGTACACGTGTTTCAAGGAATAAACTCTCATTAACAGCATTAGAATCAAACAATATGGAAAGCCACAATCCAATAGTAGTGAAAAAAAGAAGTTCAGTTGAAGACAGATATTCTAATAAATCTTTTGAGTTTTTGAGAATCCACACCTGATTCACTCCACCTGTTGAGTATACTCTATCACTATATATCATATCACCATCTTTGATTGCAGTAAGTAATGAAGTTGGGAGCTTAGAAAGAAACTTTTTTTGTGCATTTGGCAGACCCAGTAATATATATAATTGTTTGAAAGGGTATTTATGTAACTTAGGTACAAGTAGTAGATACAAGGCAGGTTATTGTTCTTTTCACTCAAATTAATACCAAAAAGAAGACAATGGAGACATAACGCCGGCGTTACTCAGAAAATCCTACAAAAACTAACTAAAAAGAGTGATTTCATGACAGGAAAATTTGCTGATTTGTTATCTCAAATTTTCCACGAAAAAGTGGACTTATAACATTCACACGACGATTTGTATGGAGAAAATCTGTTTGCTAATTATGTCGCCCCAGACGTAGTCGGGACGACATATTGTTTTTGGTCCGTTTCTTTGTTATTATTATTACGCTTTCTTTCTTCCACCTCTTTTTGTCCGGCTTAGATCTCAATGATGCCCGAACAGAAATCATTCATATTTGGTACAAAATTGGAACACTATCTGGAGGGGTGCATGCAAGTAATTTTTTTTTCAAAGTGGCCGCCATTTCCAAGATGGCGACCAAAATACGAAAAATTCGAAATTCGTTCAATTTCAACAATAATTGAAATCTTCTCAATCATGCTTGGACAGATTTCAATCATATCTGGTACAAAGTTGGATCACTATCTGGAGGGGTGTATGAAAGGAATTTTTTTTTTCAAAATGGCTGCCATTTCCAAGATTGCCGCCAAAATACGTAAAAAAAAACTTTGCCGGATTTCAACGAAAATTGATTTCTAGGTATATTTTGATGCTGCAAAACAAGCTGGAATTATCGAATTGGCTGTCAGGGGCGACATCAGCTATTGCTTGCGATTGCAAGTCTGGTTTGTAATTGTTTATGTGTTTGAAAAAAATGTTTCTGCTAAACAAATGTGAAAATGTTTATATGTTGAAAAAGATCTGCTATCTGTAAATGTTCATTTGTTTGAAGATGTTTCTACTATCTGTAAATGTTTATTTGTTTGAAGATGTTTCTGCTATCTGTAAATGCATATTTGTTTGAAGATGTTTCTGCTATCTGTAAATGTTTATTTGTTCGAAGATGTTTCTGCTATCTGTAAATGTTTATTTGTTTGAAGATGTTTCTGCTATCTGTAAATGTTCATTTGTTTGAAGATGTTTCTGCTGTCTGTAAATGTTCATTTGTTTGAAGATGTTTCTACTATCTGTAAATGTTTATTTGTTTGAAGATGTTTCTGCTATCTGTAAATGCTTATTTGTTTGAAGATGTTTCTGCTATCTGTAAATGTTTATTTGTTCGAAGATGTTTCTGCTATCTGTAAATGTTTATTTGTTTGAAGATGTTACTGAAACTTTGTAAATGTCAAAATGTTTAAAGAAAATGTTTCTACAAATTTGTAAATGGTAGTACGTTTGCAAAAAATCTTTCTGCTAATTTGTAAATGTTAACATGCTTGAAGATAAATCTGCTAATTTGTAAGTGTTAATTTGTTGAAGATGTTTATGCTAATTGGTAAATGTCCATATGTTACGACTGCCATCAACATTTGCTAAAGTACAGTTTAGTTTTAGATCTTCATTATTCCATCATGTTCCTCCTCATTTTTTTACCTCCATGGTAAATGATAATAAAAAGAAAAATTCGGTATCGGAGAAATTCAAAACTGTGTGATTTGAATCCAGATTAAAGACAATTACAATGAGGTTTGAATTTACATTAAATTTCCTTTGCTTACATACTCTTCAGTGATAGGCAATATGTCTTTAATAAACAATGCTTTTCATAACAAAATAAGTTTCCAAATTATTTCTTTGATAATTTCATTTTTATAGTTTTGTCAAAAATAGCTATATAAATCCTATCTGTTATGCATATAGTAAGATAACTAAGTTTTAGTATGTTGGGTTGGTTGAATTAAAAAAAAACTGCAGTTCATTGCTAAGAATAATTGACTCCCTTTTCACATTAATTATTTTTTTGAGACAAAGCTTTTTTTATTACAGGCAATTCTTTAACTACAAAATATTTTCTTTGACCAAAGATTTTTAATTACATGCTATTTTTTTTCGACCTTTAAAATATTAGCTTACCCGTACTTACCCGTATTTGGTTGCTTTAGATCCTTGTCTTCTGTTCTAAGGTTGGTAACAACAGTTGCTTCATCGGTACCGTTTTGTGCTAAAAGTGATTCCGAAAAATAATTTATAATAAATATATGATATAAGTGATGAAAAAGTTAATTGATTGATTTTCTGAAAAATATGATTCATCCTATTTTCTGCTATTATGTAATAGTAATTATTTTCACGAATGTTGGGGAGAGTTTTCTGCTAATTTGTAAAGTAAGTGAGAACCGAACCGTTAATCCAAAACGAATAATCCAAGGACAATGGCAACATTTGAAACAACAAAGAAACAGAGACGACACAACATGAGTACGGCATCGAAAGAAAAGGAACACACACACACACACACACACACACACACACAAAAAGGTGAACAACACGGACCCATAAAAAAACCATGGATGAGTTTAGGTGCACCGGTAGAGTAAGCATATCCTGCTTCTTATAAGACACCCGCCGTGTTGAGCATGTAAATGAGGATATTTTTGCTAATCTGTACATTTCACTTTGTTTGACGAGGATGTTTATGCTGATTTGTAAGATAAAGTATGCCTGACGACAAGATTAATGTAAATGTGTAAATGATAGCACGTGAGAAGAAGACATTTCTTCTTATTTGTTACTTGTGGTATGTTTCACGTCGAGGTCTCTGAATACATTAAAAGAGATTTTTTTTAAACTTCTCGTCATTCACAAGTACATTTACAACATATTTTTGTTTTGTTTAACAAAATTTATTGCCAATATCCAGGTCGCTCAAAGAAATTGGGAAAGGCAAAGAAAGAGACCGGTTATTAAAGAGACCACTGACACGCTTATATCAGCTCTAGGAGCTTGAAACATTAAACTTGTAACAAATATATACATTATTCTACATATTGCCACTAATATGATGCTGTGAACACAATGAATTGTTCCATGGTTACGGTTAGCAAATATTGTATGGTAACACTGTGCGAACCCAAAAGTTTTTCAGTCGTCATCGTACTTTGATGAATGGTTGCCATGAAATCTTTCAGTTTAATTGGACTGATTCACATCATATTTCAAATTGAAAAAAAAATAACGTTGGCAACCTTCAGGCCAGATCGTGTCTACCGTCGACAGCACTTCGTGATACACCGTTTTTTTTTCGTGCCGTTAGTTCGTTAATTGGTTCATTTTTCATTTTTTTTGTGGTGGGGCTGATCATTTGTGTGGCATTCACAGCTGTAAAAAATACACTTACCATAACTGTATATGTGCACACTGTGAATTGATTCTCCTTTAGTTTCTGTATACAAACAAAGAGGAGTTGAGTTTCCATTTATATAAACCCTTAGTAGCTGCTTTGATGACATATCCGAGTAATATACTTGGTTGTTGGAAATTGCAACTGCATATGGCGCTATCATCGGCATTGATGATGACTTTTTAATAATAATAGTCACATCAGAACCATCCATATTTGCAGACTTCATGTATCCTAGGTGAGGACTTGTCCATATTAATCTTTGACTTGAAGTGTCTGGAATGTGTTTTACAAACATCTTGAAATAGATAACCTCTAAAACAAGATAAAATATGGGCAAACCCATCTCCAAGGATACTCGATTGTTCACATGTATGCCTGTAATACCTGTACAATTTTGAAAAAGGATCATTTTCAAACAAACAAAAACAAAATCAAATAAAAAGATGCGTTTACGTTTATGATTTTTTAAATTTCATTTTTTAAGGTTCGGCTCTTTGGATTCTTCTTGTCGTAAGCTCTCAGGATCACCATTAGCTCAATATGAAAAATTGGGGGTGGGTGGCAAAACTGTACATGCACTAGATAATCATGATAATACCAAGTCATTTTTTTTTATTTGATTTTAATTGAATTAAATGCCTGTCAACACCCAGAGACATACAGAGATTAGCAACTACTCGAAATCGTTAACATCACGTATGTAAACTCGCTCCAATGATGCAACACTAGAATCGGAACTCCTCGTAATTTTAGTCAAAGTTTACCTGTACCGCACAATGTTCCAATGGTAAAGTTATTGTTTACTGATGCATCCTCATTTAATGATTGTGTTAACCTGATATTACAATTAATATCCATGACAATTTATGGATATTCAATAAAAAACGTTTTGTTGACATTTCTGTTGGTTTTAATTAAAATTACATGTATTGGGAATTAAAAATCGACTTCTCGCACACGCGTGTTATTACCGATTTTTACAACGGATTAACTAGGAGTTTCTAATCTTTGTCTCTGCAACATGTAATACAATTACTTGACAGATATTTGCGAGCATGGGTTTTTTTTCTATTTCAGTTTTGTTTGCTGTTTGTTTGTTTGTTTTTTTTTCACAATTCTAATTATTATTATAGATAATAATATGACTTTTTAAACATTAATCATTTTTTTCAAATCAAAGTGAACTAATACTATCATGATTATAAAAGAAAAGACATGGCCATATCTTTTATTTCTAAAATTAATTGATATACGATGTATATCCAAAATGAAATATTTCCGCTCAAACTATGTAGGCATAAGTTAACTGACATCAAGATGGAGATAGGAATAAAAGTCCCCCCCCCCGTGATAAACTGGAGTTTTCTTTGTGCATCGTGTGCGTTTTTGTCACATGTACATTCATCCCACATCCTTTCATTTTTTTTCTGAATATTGACATCCACAAATACTCAATTATTCGTAGTTGTACCCCGAACACTAACTGACCTTTTGAACTGCTTTATATTTTTCAGTGTTTCCTTAATTCTGGAAAATTGAGGCTGACATGCCACTCCAAAAATTTAATGGTAGTTACTTCACTCGATTCCGTACGATTTGAGGGTAAACGCATATGAAATATGTACCAACGAAATTTAGAAATGGATGGTTAACTCAAAATGTTATTATTCGAGCCTATGGAATATAAATTGGTGTTCTCTGCCCAACTCAGTAAATAAAACTCTAAAAATACACATCATTTGTGATATTCATATTAAGTGTAGCAGGAGACGGCGTACGTCAGTGATGACAATATTGACAGACTGACACCAAGGACTAGGTTATTTGCTACGTGATTCGGATGTGGTATCTACTGTGGTATCTGTTGGCTTCAAATAAATAAATTAATGAGGTACTACCATTGTTAAGCCATTTCCGAAGTTAGCTTTGAAACTATTTCGTACTACAGAAGTAGGTATGTATCATTCCTGCTATCATGGGCTATGCAGTAGCCTGTTAGCAACATGTATTTAATTCTACAATATTTACTATATAAAAAATAAATATATCCATGTAAATTCTATTATTAGAAATCAAAATTAACAAAATTCAGAATTAAAAGACAATCACATCTATATATTATTCTATTTAATAAAAATACATACTTTTTAATTAGATCAAGTATTAAAACTAGAGGCTAAGAGACTTAGCCTGTATCGCTCACCTGACAAAACGCTTCTATGCCATGTATGACCAAAAATGATCATGTTTTTTACCAATGGGGTATAGTCTTTAGGTATGTTCTCAATTAGCGCCCGTGTGTTTTATCTGATCTTATTGAAATGAGTAATTTTTGCATAGGACCTTCTATACATTTAGTAAAATTTACTTTCATTGTTTTGAGAGAAGATGATGAAAAGGATGGTTTTCTCTTACTGGGCTCCAATATAAAACTATGTTCTGCACTTAAGGCAATTTTTTTTTGTCGGATTGAAATGAAATGTGCAATTTTTGCAAAGTCCCTTCAGTCATCATTCCTGTAAAGTAAGGTTGAATTTGCTTCAATGGTTTCAGAAGATCAGATGAAAGTGTGATTTTTCCATAGGGTCCGATGATAAACTATGTTCCATGCTGGCAGCCATGTTTTCTAACGGATTGCAGGATTGTAACGAAATGAGCAATCTTTGTTAAGGACCTTCTATTCATCCTTCCTGTAAAGTTTGGTTGAATTTGCTTCTGCAGTTTCAAAGGAAAAGATGGAAATGTGATTTTTCCCATAGGGTCGAATGTTAAACCTAACTTCCACACTTGCGGCCATGCTTTTTATTGGATCAGAACAAAATGAGCAATTATTGTAAAGGACCTTCCATACAACCAGGCCTGGGGTCAATTACATTGAAATGTAATGCATTACATTACCATTACTTGGTAAATTTTCACATTACATTACCATTACCATTACACTTATTTTAGAAAGTAATGCATTACATCGCACATTACTTAAGAATGCATTACATTACATTACATTACACATTACATGAAAAATTGTTAAATGTCGGAAAAATTAGCACTTTATAAGCATCAATTAACATATAGAGAGACATAATATTAGTAAGAAACGATTCTATTCCAAATGCCATTTTAATTGTTTCAGGTCCTTTACAATAATTGCTCATTGATACAACATACCTGTAAAGTTTGGTTGAATTTACTTCAGTTATTTCAGAGAAGAAGATGAAAAAGTTATTTTCCCGTAGGGTCCTATGTTAAACCATGTTCCATGCTGGCTGCCATGTTTTTCGTTGATCAGAATGAAATGAGCAATCTTTGATATGGACCTTTAGGTCATCATTCCTGTAAAGTTTGGTTCAATTGGCTTCAGTCGTTTCAGAGCAGAAAATTTTGATTTTTCCCATAGGGTCCAATGTTCTGCGCTGACAGCCATGTCTTTTAATCGGATCTTATCTGCACTGAAGAGACATGAGTTGTCGAAATGCGCATATGCAGAATCAAAATTTACAGTAACTTCGGTATTTTGTTATTTGTTACCACTGGGTCGATGCCTCTGCTGGTGGACTGTTCGTCCCCGAGGGTATTCACCAGCCCAGTAGTCAGTACTTCGGTGCTGACCCGAAGGTCGATTGTATTTGAAAACTTACAATATCTAATTTTAGTAAATTTTGTTGAAACTAAGGAGTATCTCCCTCATGCAAAGCTCTGTCCTTAGCTGATTTTGGCTTTCTATTTAGATCATATTTGGTAATTTTTTCTCTATCAGTTTTTAAACAATTTTGACTTTATGGTCTTCCAAACGTTTCGATTTTATCTGCGCTGAAGAGACATGAGTTGTCGAAATGCGCATATGCAGAATCAAAATTTACAGTAACTTCGGTATTTAGTTATTTATTATCGAAACAAAATGAGCAACCTTTGTAAAGAATCTTCCATACATCATTCCTGTAAAGTTTGGTTGAATTTGCTTTAGTGGTTTCAGAGGAGAAGATGAAAATGTGATTTTCCCGTAGGGTCCGATGTTAAACCATATTCCGTGCTGGCAGCCATGTTTTTTCACCGGATTTTACGAATTGCGGACAGGTTTCTGTCTGTGAAAGCATGTAAAATAAATATATGATAAAATCAATGTGGTTAAATATGAATTGCTCATAACGAAATACGGAACGCGGCAGCTCAAGATTCTACATGCTTCTCAAACTGAAACCAAATAGTAAAAATCTCCTATCGGCATCGTTTTCAATAGAATCATTTTTTCACAACGGCATCGTTTACAATAGAATCAATTTTCAGGGTAATTTCACGGCATTTTACGATTTGAATTTTCAGGGGATGCCTTGAAAATTCAATCAAAAATCCGGTGAAAATGTTTTTTTATATCACAATATTTTCACGGGTTAAATACAAAATGCTGTGACAATATATTATCAATATATAAATAGGCGAGAGTATGATATTGAAGAGGCATTATCACGATACACATGCAAGATAATTATTTAACTTTAAATGAGGGTCGGTATGATTTTTTCGTGACAACAGGAAAGGCCAATTATTTCACAGAGAATTCGGAAAAAAAGAAACAATTATCAGGAACGGAATTTGGTCAATTTTATTTTTCGGGATGACTGAGGGAATCGTACATCTTTTTTCTGGGAAATCGGGATCAATACCCTCCTACTCGACCCCTTAAATTCAACCAACACAACATACAATGAATTCTGTTTTGTTTTTTTTTTCATTAAAGGTCGATAGGTGAAACCAGGGAATTGGTCACTCTTTATTGATCTATCTACTTGAACAGCGGCATAAGCTAAATCATCACAAAGTCACTAGAAGGGTCGAGTTGTATTCTACTGATCTTTGTGAATATCTTCAGACACAAGTAATCATTAATCACAGGATCAATTCTCTGTTCTGTTTGATGTCTTGCATTTCCTGTTTAATGAAATTAAATTCTGTTCTATTTTCGCAACACTAATAAGCGAAAAAAAAAGTTTCCGACGTTTTTTCAATCAAAATATAATGTAACGTCATTTCGCGCCAAAACCGGGAATGCTCATTTGTAGCGATAAAATTGCTGTAGCTTTAAATTAAGCACATGGACCCCCATTTTTCAAAGCGATTTTTTTTAGAAGAGTGATGTTTCACGGAGATCTCTGGGAATTATGAAGAAAAAATCAGTTCACAATTTTTTTCTATGTGAAATTTTACTTACAAGAAATGAACGTTTTTTTTTCTGTAAATATGAACATAAATGTCAATTTCTAACAACAAATGTTGAAATGTTGTTTTGAAATGTTTACTTACCTTCTTTAGAAACATCGCAGGAAACTGTAGCGAAAAACTGGATGCAATTAGCTTAATTCGTTCAAAAGTTATGACATTTTACATATTGTTGTAAAAATACAATTTTTACGCAATATTTGGGAAAATGGGCAATTTTGAATCGCAATTATCTGGAAAACGAAATCATGAATTTATATTTTTCTTTGCAGATTTGGAAAAAGCATATTCAAATTGACTTGATTTCAAAATTTCACGAAAAAATCAGTTCAGGATCATTACTGTATCGTATCCCCTAAAGTACATCATTCCTGTAAAGTTTGGTTCAATTTGCATCAGACTTTTCAGAGCAGAAGATGAAAATGTGATTTTTCCCATAGGGTCCAATGTTAAACCTAAGTTCCACGCTCGCGGCCATGTTTTTTATCGGATCGGAACGAAATGAGCAATCTTTGTAAAGGACCTTCCATACATCATTCCTGTAAAGTTTGCTACAGTTATTTCAGAGAAGAAAATGTGATTTTCCCATAGGGTTCTATGTTAAACCATGTTCCGTGCTGGCCGCCATGTTTTGCGTTGATCAAAATGAAATGAGCAATCTTTGTTAAAGACCTTTAGGTCATCATTCCTGTAAAGTTTGGTTCAATTGGCTTCAGCCGTTTCAGAGCAGAAGATGAAAATATGATTTTTCCCATAGGGTCCATTGTTAAACCTAAGTTCCGCGCTGGCAGCCATGTCTTTTATCGGATCGAAACAAAATGTGCAACCTTTGTAAAGAACCTTCCATACATCATTGCTGTAAAGTTTGGTTGAATTTGCTTCAGTGGTTTTAGAGGAGAAGATGAAAATGTGATTTTCCCGTAGGGTCCTATGTTAAACCATGTTCCGTGCTGGCAGCCATGTTTTTCGTCGGATCGGAACGAAATGGGCCATCTTTGTTAAGGACTTTAAGTACATCACTCCTGTAAAGTTTGGTTCAATTGGCTTCAACAGTTTCAGAGCAGAAGATGAAAATATGATTTTTCCCATAGGGTCCAATGTTTAACTTAACTTCCGCGCTGGCGGCCATGTTTTTTATCGGATTGGAAGGAAATGAGCAATCTTTGTAAAGGACTTTCCATACATCATTCCTGTAAAATTTAATTTAATTTGCTCCTGTTATTTCAGAGGAGTGGTTAAAATGTGATTTTCCCATAGGGTCCTATGTTAAACCATGTTCCGTGCTGGCCGCCATGTTTTTCATCGGATCAGAACGAAATGAGCAATCTTATTTAAGGACCTTAAGTACATCATTCCTGTAAAGTTTGGTTCAATTTGTTTCAGCCTTTTCGGAGCAAAAAATGAAAATGTGATTTTTCCCATAGGTTCCAATGTTAAACCTAAGTTCCGCGCTGGCAGCCATGTTTTTTATTGGATCTGAACGAAATGAGCACTGCTTGTAAAGGACCTTCTATACATCATTCCTGTAAAATTTGGTTGAATTTGCAACAGTGGTTTCAGAGGAGTAGATGAAGATGTGATTTTCCCATGGGGTCCTATGTTAAACCATGTTCCGTGCTGGCGGCCATGTTTTTCGTCGAATCGGAATGAAATGAGCCATTGTTAAGGACCTTAAGAACATCATTCCTGTAAAGTTTGGTTCAATTTGCATCAGACATTTCAGAGCAGAAGATGAAAATGTGATTTTTCCCATAGGGTCCAATGTTTAACTTAACTTCCGCGCTGGCGGCCATGTTTTTTATCGGATTGGAAGGAAATGAGCAATCTTTGTAATACATCATTCCTGTAAAGTTTGTTTGAATTTGCTTCAGTGGTTTCAGAGGAGAAGATGAATATGTGAAAAGTTAACAGATGACGGACGGACGGACGACGGACGCCAAGTGATGGCAATAGCTCACACTGACCCTTCGGGTCAGGTGAGCTAATAAAAATGATGTAATCATAAATGTGATATTAAAAACACAGAATTTAAAGAAAGATAACTCTACCACATAACGATCAATAGACAATCAATAATATGTCCGCCTGATACTGAATAAACGGTGGTGTATGAATATTTGTATGAATATTTGTAGTATTAACTATCAAAACATGAACAAATCGCTTCAAATCATTAGTAAAAATACACCTCTTAAATTATGTGTTTTCAGATAATTTATCTAGGGTGAATTAAACTGATAAAAAGTCGCAAAATACCGAACTATTTCCTACGCCATGACATTGTGATATATACCCAAAACTTGAATAGATGGTACGCACTGATCGAGTGTATGAAAATTATCTGTTTGTTATATGACTTGTTTATAAATTATTTATCACAAAGTTTCCGCATCTTATTATTTGAAATGTATTCTTTTATGAATATATATCAAATACTGAAAGTGAAGCTGTACTTAAAGGAAAGGAAATATGGATTGCAAAGGATCAAAGCACTTTGATATTCAGTAAATATATTTTCATTTCAAATGAAAAGATATTTAAATGACTGAATTTATGTAGCTGGTATGTAGATAGTCCATTGAACGATTCTAAGAATTAATTACAAACGTGTATTTCTTTTTGACACATTTCGAAAATTGCAACCTTGCGTAAAATACTACTTTTCACACGAAACCAATTGCTTTCATACCTTGTACTTCGTCTGGGAGTTTTTAAAATAATTGAATGCAGAGTTTTTAAATCGCGTTTAAATGTTGTTTGCACTCCTTTCTTACTCGTCTAATGCCGGAACAGGTGTTCATCGAAAATTTTAGGTTATATTAACGGTTTTTTTAAATTAAAAAGGGCATTTGGAGGAATTTCTTTGGAATAAGATGTTGCCCTATTGTCTAGCCAATTCCAGGATCATTAAGTTAATAGCAGGATACATATTATAAGGATTCTAATATATACAAATACCGATTGCAATATTATTGATAGTCTCCAGATCTTCTGTTATAATTGTTTGTCTATTGCTACCATTGTACCAGCATCTTTCGATAATGTCGGTCCCATTCATGGTATAGCTATAATATAACCACCTTCAAAATAAATATCACAAATTCATTGTGTCATTATGCAATACTGACATTACAGTACTAAATAAGTACAAAATAGTGAGATGTGTGCACTATAGATAGGTGGTCAGAATTACATTTGGAAATCACAAAAATAATAGAAGCCAAAATTGATAAGCATGATAGTATATCCATATGAGAAATTCTCTCAGGATCGAATATACTATAACTGAAACATATAGAGAGCATACACCTCTCGAGGGTGGGGATTTTTTAAGAACCCGTTTTGTTTTTACATTAAACAAGGGTTAACGCCCGATTCATATGGTATTTTATACCCTCTGTCAAGGATAAAAGATAGTAAAAGGCTAAAATATTTCTAAAATCATAAAATTATAGCTACTTGAGTAGAAAAATGACAAGATGTGTAGTTTAGGAAGCAGTTTATATTAAAACTTAAAGGCCTTGAAAGTTATGTAAAGAAAAGACAATTCCAACTCGATTACATAGAAAGTGTATGTAATGACCGGATGTTAAGAAGGACACGAAGTCAATGGAGGATTTGAAATCTCTTTCATTGCTAGTTGACTAACCAAGCGTTATCTGCATTGTCTCTATTTACAGCACACAGAATGGCCCATTGAATTCAGTAAACATCCTTTCCTCAAGAAACAAACAAACAATCAAACAAACTAGCAAAACCATGTTCTTCCTTAATTCTCATGACCCCTTTACCTGTCTGAGCAAAAAAATCCTTATAGAACTGGAATGGAATCAGGTTTAGTACTGATTTAGTTAGTCTCAAAATGATGTCAGAATCAAAATAGGGATTGGACCATTCGTTGATTTCGGTACCTGTTCTTGAAGTGGATGAGTGTGCCTTTTGTCTCTGTTTTTTTTCTCGATCTCCCTTGTATCTGTCTCTGATTAGAAAACCTCTTGCCCAAAAATTTGGGTACTAGTATCATCTTTTCCTCCGTTTCATTTCTGTCTAATGTTTTAAAACTTTTTATATGGTTATTTGTTTTGCCATTGTGGCTTATTGGAGACATACAATTAAAGTACGTAACTCAGCGAGTCGTATCTTAACCTATAATCACGAAGCATGAGTAAAACAGAGCTCTAGTTTCTGTGGCAGATGAATTATATATTGGTCAGTTATATTATTATTATTTAAATGAATAGTATATATCAAGGGTATGATCAGTCACTGTTGCAATTGTCACTAAAAAGTTTTACGGTCGTCAGCATGATTTTACAGACCGTTACAATGTTTCTATTTCACAAATGAGAACAGATATCTTAGGGTAGATCCAGAGTTTATTACCGAACTCACTAACACCGACTGTAACAAAACCGGACTTTTCACTGGCAGTGTGACGAGTGCCACGCGGAAATGAGATCATGCTTACCCTTTCGGAGCACCTGATGATACCTCATTTTGTAGGGGTTTACATTGTTACTTCTTTAAGTATGTGGTGGTCTTGTTCACTTTTGTTTATTTGTTTTGTCTGTGACATACTGTCTCAATTCCTGTTGGATGTGAATTACCTTGATTTTGGATTTATGATTTTCGAATTCCCCCTTTCCTTTTTTCTTCGGTATTCGTTTGCAGATTTATACTAGTCATTTCAATACCAAAACAACTCTGGAAGTATCATGACAGAATCAAATATTTTTGTTTGTGCGTTTATCGGAAATATCATAAATTACTAGTTATAGCATTTGCATTGGAATATTAAAAGTGAGGATATTTTACAGGATATCTTGCAGGTATATAAGCTGTATGTTGATATTCTGTATTCGTACTTCGATTCAGTATAGTATCCGTTCGCCGATTTCAACCGTTGCGAACACTAATGGAATATTTCTTTCATTATCACTATTCTGTTGTGTGTACAAAAAATGACGGCTTAAACAATTTTAAGTCCCCTACCGGCTGCGCCGAAGGGGACTTTAGGTTTGCACTCTGTCAGTCCGTCCGTCAGTCCGTCACACTCAGTTTTCCGGACATTTTCCCCAAACTATAAGAGATATTTATCTAATATTTGGTATGTAAGTCTACCACTATGAGTTTGAGTTTGTTTCCGGTTCATTGATTTTGGGCGGAGTTATGGGCCTTGGACTTAGAAAATTTTGGTAAAAGGTAGGTTTTCCTGATTTTTTTAAACCGTTAGAGATTTTAAGCTAATATTTGCTACGTGAGTCTACAATTATGAGTTACAGATCAAGTTCGAGTTTGGTTCCGGTCCATTGATATTTTATGGAGTTATGGGCCTTGGACTTAGAAAATTTTGGTAAAATATAGGTTTTCCGGACTTTTTTTTCTAAACCGTTACAGATATTAAGCTAATATTTGCTATGCGAGTCTATTGCTATGAGTTACAGATCAAATTCGAGTTTGGTTCCGGTCCATTGATATTTTATGGAGTTATAGGCCTTGGACTTAGAAAATTTTGGTAACTTATAGGTTTTCCTGACTTTTTTTCTAAACCGTTACAGATATTAAGCTAATATTTGCTATACGAGTCTACTGCTATGAGTTACAGAACAAGTTCGAGTTTGGTTCCGGTCAATTGATATTTTACGAAGTTATGGGCCTTTGACTTAGAAATTTTGGGAAAATATAGGTTTTCCGTACCTTTTTTCTATATAAACCGTTACAGAAATTAAGGTAATATTTGCTATGTGAGTCTACTGTTATGAGTTACAGATCAAGTTTGAGTTTGGTTCCAGTCCTTTGATATTTTACGGAGTTATGGGCCTTGGACAGAGAAAATTTTAGTAAAATTTAGGTTTTCCGGACTTTTTGTCTAAACCGTTACAGATATTAAGCTAATATTTGCTATGTGAGTCTACCATTATGAGTTACAGATCAAGTTTCAGTTTGGTTACGGTTCATTGATATTTTACGGAGTTATGGGCCTTGGACTTAGAAAATTTTGTTAAAATATAGGTTTTCCGTACTTTTTTTCTTAACTGTCCGGATATCAAGCTATATTAGCTATGTTGGTCAGACACTATGGGTTACACATCAAGTTTGAGTTGGGTCCATTGATTTTTGACATGGTATGGACTTTGGTCGTAGAAAATTTTGGTAACTTATAGGTTTTCCTGACTTTTTTTTCAAAACCGTTACAGATATTACGCTAATATTTGCTAAGTGAGTCTACTGCTATAAGTTACAGATCAAGTTCGAGTTTGGTTCCGGTCCATTGATATTTTATGGAGTTATGGGTCTTAGACTTAGAGAAAATTTTGGTAAAATATAGGTTTTCCGGACTTTGCTATGTGAGTCTACTGCTATGAGTTACAGATGAAGTTTCAGTTTGGTTTCGGTTCATTGATATTTTACGGAGTTATGGGCCTTGGACTAAAAAAATTTCTTAAAATATAGGTTTTCCGTACTTTTTTTCATAACTGTCCAGTTATCAAGCTATTTTTGCTGTGTTAGTCAGCCACTATGGGTTACACATCAAGTTTGAGTTGGGTTAATTGATTTTTGAGATGGTATGGACTTTGGTCGTAGAAAATTTTGGTAACTTACAGGTTTTCCTGACTTTTTTTCTAAACTGTTATAGATATTACGCTAATATTTGCTATGTGAGTCTACTGCTATGAGTTACAGATCAAGTTCGAGTTTGGTTCCGGTCCATTGATATTTTATGGAGTTATGGGCCTTGGACTTAGAGAAAATTTTGGTAAATAAAGGTGTTCCAGATTTTTTTCTAAACCGTTACAGATATTAAGCTAATATTTGCTATGTGAGTCTACCATTATGAGTTACAGATCAAGTTTCAGTTTGGTTCCGGTTCATTGATATTTTACGGAGTTATTGGCCTTGGACTTAGAGAAAATTTTGGTAAAATATAGGTTTTCCGGACTTTTTGTCTAAACCGTTACAGATATTAAGCTAATATGAAAAAGAAAGGAAATGGGGTAAATGTCAAGGAGATAACATACCATATCCAGGTTAAAACGACCAAAAACAAAACATCTAGGGGTCACCATATTGTCTTCAACACAGTGAGGAACCTCACACCATATAGTAAGCCCTAAATGGCCCCGAAAAGGTAAAAAAAGTGAATAAATGAATGGAAACAAACCACATCCAATAACCCAAATATCAAGTAACTAAATATTTGCTATGCGAGTCTATTGCTATGAGTTACAGATCAAGTTCGTGTTTGGTTCCGGTCAATTGATATTTTACGGAGTTATGGGCCTTGGACTTAGAAAAGTTTGGTAAAATATAGGTTTTCCGGACCTTTTTTCTATATAAACCGTTACAGATATTAAGGTAGTATTTGCTATGTGAGTCTACCATTATTAGTTACAGATGAAGTTTCAGTTTGGTTTCGGTTCATTGATATTTTACGGAGTTATGGGCCTTGGACATGGAAAATTTTGTTAAAATATAGGTTTTCCGTACTCTTTTTCTTAACTGTCTAGATATCAATCTATATTTGCTATGTTAGTCAGCCACTATGGGTTACACATCAAGTTTGATTTTGGGTTGGGTCCATTGATTTTTGACGGGGTATGGACTTTGGTTGTAGAAAATTTTGGTAACTTATAGGTTTTCCTGACTTTTTTTTTCTAAACCGTTACAGATATTAAGGTAATATTTGCTATGTGAGTCTATTGCTATGAGTTACAGATCAAGTTCGAGTTTGGTTCCGGTCCATTGATATTTTACGGAGTTATGGGCCTTGAACTTAGAAAATTTTGGTAAAATATAGGTTTTCCGGACCTTTTTTCTAAACCGTTACAGATATTAACGTAATATTTGCTATGTGAGTCTATTGCTATGAGTTACAGATCAAGTTGGAGATTGGTTCCGGTCAATTGATATTTTACGGAGTTATGGGCCTTGGACATGGAAAAATTTGGTAAAATATAGGTTTTTCGGACCTTTTTTTCTGTATAAACCGTTACAGATATTCAGGTAATATTTGCTATGTGAGTCTACTGCTTTGAGTTACAGATCAAGTTAGTGTTTGGTTCCAGTCAATTGATATTTTACGGAGTTATGGGCCTTGGACTTAGAGAAAAGTTTGGTAAAATATAGGTTTCCGTACTTTTTTTCTAAACTGTTACAGATATTAAGCTAATATTTGCTATGTGAGTCTTCAATTATGAGTTACAGATGAAGTTTCAGTTTGGTTTCGGTTCATTGATATTTTACGGAGTTATGGGCCTTTGACTTAGAAAATTTTGGTAAAATATAGGTTTTCCGGACTTTTTTTCTAAATCGTTACAGATATTAAGGTAATATTTGCTATGTAAGTCTACTGCTATGAGTTACAGATCAAGTTCGAGTTTGGTTCCGGTCCATTGATATTTTACGGAATTATGGGCCTCAGACTTAGAGAAAATTTTAGTAAAAAATAGGTTTTCCGGACCTTTTTTTAAACCGTTACAGATATTTAGCTAATATTTGCTATGCGAGTCTACTGCTATGAGTAACAGATCAAGTTCGAGTTTGGTTCTGGTCAATTGATATTTTACGGAGTTATGGGCCTTGGACTTAAAAAATTTTGGTAAAATATAGGTTTTCCGGACCTTTTTTTAGCTCACCTGGCTATAGCCAGGGTGAGCTTTTGCCATCACTTTTCGTCCGTCGTCCGTCGTCCGTCCGGCGTAAACTTTTCATTCAAAGATCTTCTTCTCTGAAACTACTGGGTCAATTGAAACCAAACTTGGCCAGAATAGTCCTTAGATGGTCCCTTGCAAAAAAGTTGTTTTTCAGATCCGCGCTATATCCAAGATGGTCGCCAGCGGCGATCATAGTTTTAACATTGGACCCTATGGGAAAAGACATTCAAAGAACTTCTCCTCTGAAACTACCGGGCCAATTGAAACCAAACTTGGCCACAATAGTCCTTAGATGGTCCCCTGCAAAAAAGTTGTTTTTCCGATCCGCGCTATATCTAAGATGGCCGCCAGCGGGGATCATAGTTTTAACATTGGACCCTATGGGAAAAGACATTCAAAGATCTTCTCCTCTACAACAACTTGGCCAACTGAAACCAAGCTTGGCCACAGTAGTCCTTAGATGGTCCCCTGCAAAAAAGTTGTTTTTCCGATCCGCGCTATATCTAAGATGGCCGCCAGCGGGGATCATAGTTTAAACATTGGACCCTATGGGAAAAGACATTCAAAGGTCTTCTCCTCTGAAACTACTCTGCCAATTGAAACCGAACTTAGCCACAATTAGCCTTAGATGGTCCCTTGCAAATAGTTGTTTTTCCGATCCGCGCTATATCCAAGATGGCCCCCAGTGGGGATCATAGTTTTAACATTGGACCCTATGGGAAAAGAGATTCAAAGATCTTCTCTTCTGAAACTACTTCGCCAATTGAAACCAAACTTGGCCGCAATAGTCCTTAGATGGTCCCCTGCAAAAATGATGTTTTTCAGATCCGTGCTATATCCAAGATGGCCGCCAGGCAGCCAAGGCCCAGGTGAGCGATACAGGCTCTTGAGAGCCTCTTGTTCTAAACCGTTACAGATATTAAGGTAATATTTGCTATGTGAGTCTACTGCTATGAGTTACAGATCAAGTTCGAGTTTGGTTCCGGTCAATTGATATTTTATGGAGTTATGGGCCTTGGACTTAGAGAAAATTTTGGTAAAATATAGGTTTTCCGGACCCTTTTTCTAAACCGTTACAGATATTAAGCTAATATTTGATATGTGAGTCTACCATTATGAGTTGCAGATCTAGTTTCAGTTTGGTTCCGGTTCTTTGATATTTTACGGAGTTATGGGCCTTGGATTAGAAAATTTTGTTAAAATATAGGTTTTCCGTACTTTTCTTCTTAACTGTCCAGATATCAAGCTATATTTGCTATGTTAGTCAGCCACTCTGGGTTACACATGAAGTTTGAGTTTGGGTTGGGTCCATTGATTTTGACATGGTATGACTTTGGTTGTAGAAAATTTTGGTAACTTATAGGTTTTCCTGACTTTTTTCTAAACCGTTACAGATATTACGCTAATATTTGCTATGTGAGTCTACTGATATGAGTTACAGATCAAGTTCGAGTTTGGTTCCGGTCAATTGATATTTTATGGAGTTATGGACCTTGGACTTAGAGAAAATTTTGGTAAAATATAGGTTTTCCGGACCTTTTTTCTATATAAACCGTTACAGATATTAAGGTAATAATTGCTATGTGAGTCTACTGTTATGAGTTACAGATGAAGTTTGAGTTTGGTTCCAGTCCATTGATATTTTACGGAGTTATGGGCCTTGGACTTTAAGAAAATTTTGGTAAAATGTAGATTTTCTGGACCTTTTTTCTATATAAAACGTTACAGATATTAAGGTAATATTTGCTATGTGAGTGTACTGTTATTAGTTACAGATGAAGTTTGAGTTTGGTTCCATTCCATTGATATTTTACGGAGTTATGGGCCTTGGACTTAGAGAGAAAATTTTGGTAAAAATATAGGTTTTCCGGACTTTTTCTCTAAACCGTTGCAGATATTAAGCTAATATTTGCTATGTGAGTCTACCATTATGAGTTACAGATCAAGTTTCAGTTTGGTTCCGGTTCATTGATATTTTACGGAGTTATGGGCCTTGGTCTTAGAAAATTTTGTTAAAATATAGGTTTTCCGTACTTTTTTCCCTATTTGTCCAGATATCAAGCTATATTTGCTATGTTAGTCAGCCACTATGGGTTACACATCAATTTGAGATTGGATTGGGTAGTAGAAAATTTTGGTAACTTATAGGTTTTCCTGACTTTTTTTCTAAACTTTTCCAGATATTGAGCTATTATTTGCTATGGGCCTTGGATTCGGAAATCTTTTTTTCTTTAACTAGGTTTGCTGGTATAACACATAATCATTCCACCGGTAGGGGACTTCTGTATTGCCTTGCAATACGATGCACACTTGTTTTGATTTATTACGTAAAATTTTCAGATAAATCCGATATTCAGGCAACCCATATCCATGTTAATCATAAACACATACCTATATTTCTGTGCCAGTGCTAAAGAGTAAGGAAAATAAAGTCCTGTATAAAGTATTTCAGTTTTATTCACTCCATTGACGTTACATCTCATTATCCTATCGTTGGTAGGCTCTGTCCAATACAGATGGCCGTTTATTTCATCAATAGCAATGGCCCAAACTGAGTTTGTTGTTATGATAGTATCTGCTGACGATTCATTAGTATAAGGGTAACTCATCCTACATATGATAAGAAACATCTATCCCATTAATAAACTAAAATGTAGACCTCTCATATGCAGAAACAAAATTAACAGGTAGTTCGGTATTTAGTTATTTGCTTTAATTTCAGTTTCCGTTATATAGATGATATTCTCTCATTGAACAATCCTCAATTTAAGGATAACCTTCATCTCATATACCCAAATGAATTCGAAATTAAAGAGAACACTGATACACCTCATCAGCATCATACCTGGACCTTTACCTTTACATTGACAACTCTGGACGTCTAAAACAAAACTTTACGAGAAGCGTGATGATTTCGACTTTCCAATAGTAAACTTCCCGTTTTTGAGCAGTAATATTTCCACTTCTCCGGCATATGGCGTTTACATTTCACAACATTTCACAACATTTCGCTATTGCCGTGCCTGTAGTTTGTATGGCGATTTTGTCAACAGAGCAAAATTATTGTCTCAAAAACTTATACATCAAGGATATGTTCAGTCACTGTTGCAATTGTCACTACAGAAGTTTTACGGTCGTCACCACGATTTGACAGAACGTTACAATGTTTCTGTTTCACAAATGAGAACAGATATCTTATCAGAGTTTGTTACCGAACTTACTTACACCGACTGTGACAAAACCGGACTGTTCACTTGCAGTGTGACGGGTGCCACGCGTGGAGCAGATCATGCGTACCCTTCCGGAGCACCTGATGATACCTCAGTTTTTATAGGGATTCACACTGCTAGTGTTTAAGTTTTGTGGCGTTCTTGTTCATTTTTGTTTATTTATTTTGTTTTTGTCATACTGTCTCAATTCGTGTTGCTGTTAATTGCCGTGATTTTGGATTAATGATTTTAGAATTTCCACTTTCCTCGTTCTTGCTTCGGTATTCGATTGCCGATGTATTGTTACCACTGGGTCGATGCCTCTGCTAGTGGACTATTAGTCGCCGAGGCTATTCACCAGCCCAGTTGTCAGTACTTCAGAACTGAGCCAAAAACCGATTCTTTTTGGAACTTTGCAATTTCTAAATTTTCGTAAATTTTGTTGAATACAAAGGAGTATCATGCAAAGCTCTGTCCTTAGCTTTTTTTGGCTTTACATTTGGATTATATTGGATATTTGTTATCTATCAGTTTTTAAACATCCTTGAGTTGATGATCTTCGAAACGTTTAGATTCTATCTGCACTGATGTGATATAAGTTGTCGAAATGCGCATATGCAGAAACAAAATTCATAATAAGTTCGGTATTTAGTTATTTGTATGTATTTGACTATGTATTCAGTACTGTCAAAGAACAAACCAATGTTTCAGCTTAACCGTTGCTATGAAGACGGATTTCTGTTATAGTTACTAGACAATTACAATGAAACCTGTTTTTAGAGGCCAGAGGGAGTAACAAAAAGACATCTTTTAAGACAGATGGTCTCTTAATAGAGGTCAGATTCAAATAGAATTGATAATACGTGTAAATTTTAAGTGGTCTTAAAACATGCTGGTATCTTAACAAGGTGGTATCTCAAGCAGGTTTTACTGTATTTCAATTCAGATCGACTGCCGTCTACGTGATATTTTTGCTAGCAAGTGTTAATGAAAAAGAAAGCATATTGTTTGTCTTGAAAGCTCTCAAAAAGGACTCTAAACTAAGGGAATAATTATCACAACTCAGCTAGAAATACATCATAAATACCTTGATATACATTTTCCTGATGTCGTCCAATACATATACCCATCAATAAAATGACTATCGCCAAACCACGTTGAGTTTGTACTCTGTAATACTACTGCTATGTTTCCTGTGCCTAGGTCCAATGTTTTTATTTCTTTACCATTTCCAAACACAAGTTGAGGATCTTAAATAAATAGAACGAATCTTAAAAACTATTTTACAAATTCAAGAAAACTGTTACAGAAATTAAACTAAAAATATGTATTTTCATAAAACTGATTTCAAATACATCGGCAAACGAATACCGAACCAAGAACGAGGAAAGAGAGTTCTCTAAAATCATAATCCAAAATTACTGCAATTCACATCCAACGCGAATTGAGACAGTATGACTAAGACAAAACAAATAAACAAAAATGAACAAGAACGCAACATAACTAAAGCACTAGCAGTGTGAACCCTACAAAAAAGAGGTATCATCAGGTGTTCCGGATGGTTAAGTATGATCTGCTCCACGCGTGACACCCATCACACTGCCAGTGAAAAGTAGGTACTCCAACGAAGAATTTTGTGGCAAGGTTTTCTGATTTATCAATTTTCATTGCACAAATACATAATGATGACATGGTGCATGAAGAAACACGTAAAGTGCACAGGCACTTGGGTCCAGATATTTTCTTCTTTTTTATCAATTAAATGACGTAAATGAACTCGTCAGACATGCCTCGATGTGAAATAACGACTTTTATACTGTGCCTCATTTTCAAATCCTGGACCCAAGTGCCCGTTGTTAAGTGTTGTATTTAAATTACATTGCATACTTTTCAACTGCAAAGTTTCAAATAGATTCATGAATGCACGTAGGTGCGCGGCAATTTTAACTTTTACTTGTTTATGCAGTTTCTTGAATTTTATTCGTAGTTGATCTCAATTAGTGGCCAAAAACGCCGTAACTCTAATCAATTTTGAACTTGTTTATCCTTAGCTCTCAACAGAACTGGTAAATGCGAGGAAAAAAAATACCGGAAGGGGAAAAATTGTAATTTTTTAATGATGCTAATTGATCATTAATTAAAATTTTTGGAGGATTTAAAGTTCATTTCTTTTATTATTGAAGCAGATTACTATCTTTTTGCATCGATATATTCATTGAATGCGAACATTCAATTTTTCTTCGTTGGAATACCTATGGAAGTCCGGTTTTGTCACAGTCGGCGTTAGTCAGTCCGGTATAACTCCGGATCTATCAAAAGACATCCTTCTGTTAATGTTTTCTTTCTAAACAGACATCTATTTTTCTGTCAACTGGTAAAAAAGTTTAAGCTGCTGACAAGAATTTTGGTACGAGCTTTTACTTGAAACACAGTAATATGTATAAAACTGTCAATTCATTAAGAATGACAAAGTATGCGGCCAATATGGTGTTTTTCATAACTCTTCTTCATTTATCGTCCGTCGTTATGAAAACATTAGAATAAGCCAATAGTGCTTAATTTGTCGTCTGATACCAGGTAATGACTGGACGCAAGGTTTACCAAAATAAAAAGTAAAGAAATGCTGAAAAGCAATTGATTCAATTCATGGAAATGAAGTTACATTTTGTAATTAATAAAGGTATAATTGTGAAATGTTTTTTCATACCGGCATTATTACTGGCATAATTATAGATTATCGGTAAGTCACATTTGCCCAACATGGCTTTCCTCGGATCTATAGCTAACCAATATGAAAAGACATTACGCAATAATACTATAGTATTCACTGCTTCTACTCTTCAACAATATTATCGATTTCTTATTAATTAAATAATATACAATATAGTCAGTATTGAAAATTCATATTTTGATTTAATAACTTCTGTTTTATTCTATCAAAAAAACTGATTAAATCAAATATAGAGTCAAAAAAAATTCTAAGGTTTAACAAAGCAGTTATACACGAGGATCACAAACTACAGCCCTTTTTGTTTGACCCTTTGACCATAGTGTTGCCTCAGTTTCCGGCATCGAGAATTAGCTCTGAGTGATCGGGTCCAACGAAACAGCTGTTATTTTTGACACGAGTCAATAAATTGTATTGAAGTGAAGATCACATCTGTGAGAGTTCTGAAAGAAATGTAGCCTTTTCAAGAAATCTGGTTGGGACCTTGCAAATTTGTACAAATCCTTGATCAAGATATATTGCATGCTTTATAATTTCATTGGTTAAATTGGTCATGGTTGATTGTCTTGAACGTATTTGTAATGGAATTTTAGATTTTACAATACCACGTAGATTAAGATTTCTCTAATGTCTATTCAGTTTTCACACTTCCTGAACGGTGTGGAAACATTTGTTCTCCTCTCTAGAGAGGAAAAATAAGTTTCGTCAAATTTCCCGCCAAATTTATTCGGAATACAATCCTCTGTGTTTTTCGTCCAGTAATTAGGGAAACAGTTTCCACAACTTAAACACGTTAATTATGGAATTTCTCTCATCTCGTTAAATAAATTTTCAAATATTTAAATGCTCGGCAAGCCTCGCTTTCAAAAATTTGCAACATTTATTTAACTCGATGTGAGAAATTTCATAATCAACTAGTTCTCGTTATGGAAACTAAATATCTGTTACTTCATTGTAAAAAACGTTGTCGTGGTTTTCAAATCCACACGTGTATTGCTTTTTCAGGTCATACTAATGATATTGAAATAAACCTATATTGCAGTAGGTTGAGGAAAGCCGTTGGGTTTGATTTTACAGCACCAAGCTACATCAACAAATGACTCTAGTGTGAATTACCTTGGAGTCAATTTTTATGTCTCCCTCCTTTATGAAGGGAGACATATTGTGTTGTCTTTGTCGTCTGTCGTCCTTCTGTAAGTCTGTCCGTCCCAAATTTTATGATCGCTTTTCTCTTACACATTTCATTCGATTGCAACCAAACTTCACAGAACATTGCTTAGCTGTCATGGCCAATTCTACTTAAAATTCAGTCAAAGTTAGTTTGTGGACGCTACATCTACATCTTTGACCCAACTGCAACCAAACTTAACAGGATTGTTGAACATAATTTTTAGTTTTGCCCATTGTGATGTCAGAGTGTTCAAGTTTTTTTCTATAGAGTTATGTCCCTTTTTATCTAAAATTAGGTTAAATTTAGATTGTGGGCGTTTCTTCTACATCTTTGATCACATTGCAATTAAAATTCTCAGAATTGCTGACCCTATATTGAAATGTTTGAATCCTCTACATTTTTTCACAGAGGTTTGGCCCTTTTTTACTTAAAATTCAGTCAAATAAAGATTGTGGACGCAACCTGTCTTCACTTTGGAATTAGGATTAAACCTATAATTTTATAGGTAGATGACAGCCGAGGGGTTTGATATCGTGGCGCTTTAGTGTTTGTGAAAACTATATAAACAAAACACACTAGTTCTAATTGCCTTCGTGTCATTTCTTTCCTCAGTCCTTTTTTCACAGAGTTATGGCCTTTTCTTACTTAAAATTCAGTAAAATTCAGTTTGTGAACGCTCTTTTTTATACATCTTTGATCTGATTCACAGATTGCAACCATGCTTCACAGAATTATTAACCTCAATGCCTAGTTGTCCAAATTGTGATGTCGAAATCATCAATCCTTTTTTTCACAAGATTATTCTCCTTTTTTACTAAAATTAAGTCAAATTATGTTAATGTGCGCTACTTTTCCTACATCTCTGATCTAATTGCAACCAAACTTCTAAGCATTGTTGAACAGAACTCTTGTATTAGTAGGGTAGCGAGCTATCGATTTTAAGAGATTTAATGTCCCGGAATCACATACGGCTGAATTATATATCGATGGAAAGCTCTTTGAAGGCTGCTTCGAATGAGCGATGTCGTACAATCGCCAAGTGGTCATGATTTCCGGCAAATAAGGTCAAAGGTCAAGAGCAGAAATATCAGAAATACAAATATAAAAAGTTTGGTCGATTATTCCCCCTTGCAGATGATTTTGACTAAAAAGTGATGAATACATTTGTTTATCAATAACAAAGGCACACATCAATGGTATCATTTAATTTTAAAATGTCCGGAAGTAACGCAATTTTGACATTTTCGTTATATCAGTGTATTTTTAAAAAATCAATATGTACCTAAGTTATGTATGACCTTGACATTTCCATAATAAGATTGTATGTATCAAAATGCAAAAACGTTGTTAAGCATAGATTAAAATTATTTTCTGGAACATAGGTTCTTGAGAAAACATCTTTCAGTAGCTACTGAAATAACGTTTTCCATCAGGGTCGAATGCTATGGTAAGTTGGTATTTTCTCTTGTGTTTTTCTGAGGTTCAAAATCAATCAGTTAGAATAATTCATGCCAAAAGGATAAAATCTAGATATTAGTAGTTGCATTACAAAATTTTCAGATTCTCCGAGATGAGTATTAGCGTTTCGACATTACCCACTTAACACGGACATAGATCAGTACATGATAAGTTTTGTTCAAAGCAGACACATCCACTCAAACAGACGGATTTTCTTTTGCATGTACAAACTAAATCTTGCAAAAAAAAAGAAAAAACCAGATGAAATCTGACCTTCAAACATTATTGGAACGACATGTTTTTGTCTCGACATCCAAAATTCATTGGTAATTTGGGCGGAGTTTTTGGTAAATATGAGGACATTCATATCTATGTTTGGAGTGCAACTCTTAGCACATGTTGTTTGAAGCTTGCCTCACAAGGAGGGAATTTCCAAGAGTAATATCTTGAAGTGTTGTTTGTTTTACTCTCAACTTATTCAAATCGGAATGGTATGCCTTCGGTTTACCCTTTATATCATATAATGCACCACAGGTTTCCGACAAGCATCAATAGAATCATCACTTTCACAATTTGAAAGTAGGACTAATTCAGGAAGGCATTTGGAGTTGACTTAAGTACTTTGAAAACTGTCGTTTTTTTATGCAAAACATTGACGATGTTGTGCCGCCTCCTGTTAACGCGTGTGCCGCTGGTAAATGTTGCAGAGGGTTTGGTCAAACGGTCGTCCATTGGTAATGACACCTGTCTTAGACCAGAAACTCTCGAGTGTTTGCCATTAGAGGGTAATGTAGGATGAGCTGATGATGATTCTGCCTTTTGTCTGCATAAAGCTGAACTGTTTGTCGGCAAACAGTGCATGTCAATTCATGCGTGTGTCGGCCTCTACTTTGGTAGAGAAGAAATCTAAACAATCTGATATTCCATGTGAATCCGCCTTTTTCACACCCCCTGGGTCATGAAATGCTCCGATGACGTACAGATTATCACTTCTGGATATTGGCTCCAGTGTATTCTGATGGAATTGTAAAATTGATTCGCCCAAAAACCGTACGAGTGCCTACTAATTTGCATCAGAACCAAGAAACTTCTTCCAATCAGGAATGCAACGACCGCCTATTACTTGGAAAAGCTTCTGGGATGAAGCTGACCTCGATCTACGAACACTCTCTGCAGATTTGATGGACTGTGCCAAGTCATATCGATTGAAAACATCGACAACACATCCAACATTGGTAAAACAAGAAAGTTGGGATAAAATAAACTGGTCCGCAAGGTCGTCAAATGTCTTAATGTTTTTCTTGTTAACCCTGCAATTAATTTGATGAATAGGTCTTAAAAACATGGGCAGGCAAGTGAGATAAATTCATCTGAAGTATTTTAGTCAGAGAAAAAGCTTTCTTATGGACATAGTGTTGTCATGGATGTCGGAAATAAGAGACTGAAAGGCTAAATCATGATCATTACTATTGACTTCATCTATAGTTTCTTGTTTTACAGGACAGCTAATTTGTAATACAAATATTATGGTATACAGCTTGATCAAGAAAACTGGGATCGTTGAGAATTTTAAAATAGAAGAGTCATTTTTTCTGCACTTCCGAAACATGCGAAACTTTCAGTTTATTGATTCTATCTGATTACATTGAAATTTTGTGCAGCCTACGATCTTTTTTATATGTTTTTTAAAGAAAAGAAACACACTTCTGAACTAATTATCTGCACTTGAACGCCGGATTCAATAGACGTAGATGATCTCTTAAATTACACCATATTGTGTAACTTCATCCAATGTAAATATGTATATATACCCATTCCTGATACAGTCCTCTACCTCAACCACCCCTTAGGGACCGACCATTTAACCTGAAGGGGGGTTATGGTTTTTTTTCTGGACAGAAAACAATTTATTTATTTTTTTCACGTGTATCAACAAAATATTTTTTTCTTCAAAATTAACATTATTTTTTTGGGCAGAAAGCCTCCGTCAGAAATTGTTTTTCATCATTTTGGCAGCCGAAATATTTTTTTTTACATAAAATCGGCTCCAGATTATTTTTTTAGAAAAAAAAACCATACCCCCTTAAAGTTAAATGGTCGGTCCCTTATAAGTCAGATAAAGCTGTTTTGCTCATTATACGTTCAACTGAATGATTCAAATCTTATAGGGGGCATTTTTTCTCATTTTTAGCTCATCTGGCCTTAAAGGCCATTTGAGCTTTTGCCATCACTTTGCGTCCGTCGCCCGTCAGTCGTCCGTCATCCGTCCGTCGTCTTCTCCTCTGAAACTGCTGAGCCAGTTGTAACCAAACTTGTCTTGAAGCATCATCAGGGTTTCAAAATTGTGTTCGATTGGTCCGAAGACCAAACAGTCGTTGCTAAAATAGAACATATAGGTAAATTGCTGTTTTACAGATAAAAAAAATCTGACGAAATGAAAATAAACACCATGGCAAGATCTACCTGCCCTGCAATTTTGAAGAAAATCCGAAAACCAGTCTTGGAGTTATTGCCCTTTTTGATAAAAATTTCAAAATTTGTGCAATTTTTATTTTTTTTATTTAAAAAAAAGTGTAAAAGATAGAGGTCAAGCGCAAAATGCAGAAATGTTCAACATATCTAGATCTACCCAGCCTGAAATTTTGAAGAAAATCCAAAACCCTTGTAGGAGTCATTGCCCTTCTTTTCTTAAAATTTTCAAAATTTTCATATTTTTCGTCTCGTATTTCCAAAACTATAGAAGATGAAGGTTAAGTGTAAATTGATAAAATGTTTACCATGCTGTGGCGAAATCAAAACTGGTCTTGAAAATTGTTCGTTAACCACCATTTTCAAAATGGCCGCCAAAAAAGGCTGGAAAATTCGACATTGTCTGATTTCAATAAGATTTGGTTTCGAAATAGACGTTGATGTTACGACTTCCAAACCGGTGTTGAAAATTGTTCGTTGACTGCCGTTTCAAAATGGCCGGCAAAAAGGCGGGAAAATTCAACATTGTCCGATTTCAATGAAATTTGGTATCTAAGTGGATATTAATGTCGCTACATTGAAACCGGAGTTGAAAATAGTTATTGACTGCCATTTTCAAATGGCTGCCAAAAAAAAAAAAGGCGAAAAATTCAACATTGTCCGATTTCAATAAAATTTGGTTTCGAAATGGATGTTGATGTTGCGACTTCAAAACCGGTGTTGAAAATTGTTCATTGACCGCCATTTTCAAAATGGCCGCCAAAAAGGCGGAAAATTCAAAATTGTCCGATTTCAATGCAATTTGGTTTCCAAATAGGTATTGATGCCCCAACTTCAAAACTGATGTTGAAAATTGTTTGATGGAGGCCATTTTCAAAATGGCAGCCAAAAAGGCTGGGAAATTCAACTTTGTCCGATTTCAATGAGTTTTGAGTCCAGATAAATATTAATGTTGCGACTTTAAAACCGATGTTGAAAATTGTTCGTTAACAGCCATTTAAAAATGATGTCTCGACCTCAAAACTGGTGTCGAAAGTGATATGATCAGACTTTAAATACAGTTCAAGATATTGGTGGTGTTCGATCTACCAAAGTTTGAGACACTGAAAACCAACTGTATAACTTACAATGTTTGCTTGATTGTGGCAACTGAAAGCCAGGTGAGCAATACAGGCTCCTGGGAGCCTCTGGTTAAACATTATTTTCGTATTGGTGCTGACAATACGGATTATACAATAAGTTATTTTTATTATTATTTCTTTTTTCTATACTTGACTTTTTAATCTAAAAAACACAGTGACAACTAATTCTAATTTTGTCTGAAAACATTTTGCTTCCAAAAAAACAGGCTTCTGTGTCCAATCTTGTATTAAAATTTAAAAAAGGACATAATAAACCTGTATTTCAAGCAAAAAAAAAAAAAAAAAAAAAAATGAACGAATTCGAGCTTAAAGTAAGGTACTTTTTTGGGGCACTTAATCACTTAATATATATTTATTTAAATACTAAAAAGCATTGTGATATACATATTATACAAACAAAACAAAATAAATAAACAGGCAAAAATGAAAATTTACTGACTATAGACACTTTTGTTATCAGACAACATTGAAGAAAATATCTGTAATGATATCACTAGTTAATTCTACAATTATTTTCATTTTCCAGAAAAGCAATTGTTATTAGGGTGTCCGAGGGTATTTTTTTCTTCACTTGAATTAACGGATATCACTATCGGCCAAGTGTATCAAACATATTTGGAGAGAGAAGGCAGAGAAGGCATTGGCTGATCGAAATAATCAATTGTTGAGTTTGTCTATATTTAAGACGTTTCAAAGTCGGAGAGGACTTGCACTAAGTTGGTATAACTTGTGTCCAATCCTTTTGTTTATTTGCAATAAAATATTATTAAACTAAACTAAGCCGGTACGTTTAATTTTGAATATTTGCACCTTCAAACTATCAGCAGCTCATATGATTATAAAGAATAATTAAAATCTGCCCTTTAAAAGACAATTATTTGAACGAAACCTAAACTTAAGTTTTCAACTAACCATTTAATTAGAAATTCACAAAACTGAGCCAAAATAATGACAAAGACCTGACATAATCCCGTTTAGACCTATGAAACTGAAATATAATGCAATCAAATTATCTGATTTAAATGTGAAGATAAATACATGTGCATGTAATTGTAAGACGCAAGCAACGTAAAATTATCGACAAATTCTCCTAAAACAACACTTAATTGTAAAGACTATTTGACAAGTTAAATAGTTATCTCGCATTGTACAAAAGTACTATATTTTGCTTATCTGCCTAAAATGAGCAAGCGTTTACGCAAATTTTGGGCTGGATTTGTTTATTTCTTTAAATTCACCCCCAATTGATTCCAATTTTTAACTATTGACAGCAAAATCACCGTGGTCATAAATATTCATCTTATAGGCACATAATTACTTTGATTTCATTGAAATTAGATATGATAGAAGAGACACTTACTGAGATACACCGGACTCAAGTTACTATGCATTTTATTGAATTTGCAATTCTTCCTCCCACTTGATCTATAATCTTCATTTCATTTTTATTGACAAAACATATTATCTTGTATAAGGTATTACACCTTTAATATAAGATAAATCCGAAGAGAAACACAAGGGTATTATTAGCCAATATTAAACAGGAAATAAGAACTTCCATTTGTAGCGAAAATTAGTTTTGGGATAACTAAGTAATAATAGTATACGATAGATGTACTACTATTTAGGTTTATTTTCTCTTAAAGTAAATCTAATTTACTAGCATAATATCTGTAGCTAAATTATTTTTCAATCGAAGAACAACCGCACTGCCATTGGAATCAAATAATGATATGATCTTACGTGCAATCTCTTGCAGTTTCTCAACTTTCATTTGCTGTTCAAAGCCGGTTTATCAGTGAACTATACATATATTGTTTCTAATCACCAGCAGACATTACGATTTCATTTTTAAAAATAATTGTCTGCGACTAAAGACAGCATTTTTACTTTAAACAATCATGTTGTCTATTTCCAAAATCTTTGAAGCGATCCCATAAATTTGAGTTCCTTTACATATGAGAAGACACGAACTCTGTTGGTTTTGGTGTGACTGTCCTTATTGTCAAAAAAAGGTAACATTTGTAGCAGGGAATTATCACCCTTCCAGATCCTGCTTTGTATAGATGTAGTGCAGTATGTATATTGGTTATATTATAGTCCTTTCTAGAAAATGTTAAATATCTATGCCATAATAATATCTCTCCAGTCAGTTAAAGGGAGAAAAATATATTGCTTTTCCTCTTTGAATATTAATTTCTTTTATTATAATTTATGCAAATTTATTTATTTTTCCTTTAATTTCATTGAACAAGTGGCAGTTGTTAATTTTTGTCAATCTTTCGTTAGCGCCACCCACCCTTAGCAACGTGTGATAACATTAGCAACGGTTGTTAATGTCTTAAGTTAAAACCCACTGAGCCCGAAGTTTGCCGATCATGAAAATTAACTCCCGCTACTTCCGAAGTTTATCGAAAACTATTGTTACAACAAAGATGTGACATGCAATATCCTTTTGGTACTAATATTGTTCTACTTATTACCTTTTATTTTTTTGGCACTTGAGCAACTCCGAATTCAGTATAAAAAACATATTACCCTTAGATGAAGATGCTAGGATTATTAACACACACTATGAAAAAAATAATTACCCTCCACTTCGTGTCGGGTGATAATTTTTATCTCCTGTGTTAATCTTCCCTAACATTTTCATCTAAGGGCAATACAGATTGAATACCTGGAAAAGCATGCACAGTTTTTAAAGGGAAATCATTATGGGGAACCAGGAGTTTTCGAAAAGGCATACTTGTGCGTATATTTCTTTGTGTGCACTTTTTGTTATTTATTACCACCGGGCCGATTCCTCTGCTGGTGGACTGTTAGTCCCGAGGGTATTCACCAACCCAGTAGTCAGTACTTCGGTGCTGACCCGAAAACCGATCTTATTGAACCTTTCCATATCTAAATTTTACAAAATTTTGTTTAAAACTAAGGAGTATCTCCCTCATGCATAGCTCTGTCATTTGCTAAACTTTGGCTTTTCTATTTAGATCATTTTGGTTATTTGCTCTCTATCAGCTTTTACACGTTTTTGGTGTTTGGACTTCCAAATGATTTGGTTTTATCTGCACTGATGAGACATAATTTGTCGAAATGCGCATATGCAGAAAAAAGATTAACAGTAACTTCGGTATTTTGTTATTTGTCATCTTAATTTTCATTGAAGAAATGGGAATTGTTTGGGGATTTATAATCCACCAGACAGCGATGTTAACTTTGACTTTGAATAAATCAAAGAAGATAATAGGAAACATCTACAATGCCAAAAAGTTTCTGGCTCAAAAAGGGGCGATATTTATAATAGAACCCTGAGGTATTGTAACAATGGAATGTCCTTTACTATATCTCAAAACTATTATCACCTACGAAATGAAACCTACTTGTTGTAGTTGTCAAAGAATAAGTTTATATTTGCTCAAGAATTCAGTTATCATTGAAACAATATCAAATTGTTTTCTTGAAAATTATGTTTTCTGTCGTTAGTCCTGTTTTGAATACAAATATATGCATAACCAAGATTAGGCGAACTTCTTCTCAGTTGTTTTTAACAGTTTCAATAGATAACTTGGTTGTCATGGAAACCATAACAAAAATTTAAAAGTTTGAGAAAAACGTGTTTTCTTCCACAAGTTATATTTTGACTTAAGCGATATGTATGAACAAGATCAAAAGGGGAATCCAAGTCCAAAAATTATATTTGAAAAAGGGTTTTATGATGTTCAGAAATCTGATATTTTCGTGTTTCGCTTTGGAAACCTTTGTAGATTGTAGAAATTGTTCTAGTTGCTTTGTACTTAACACAACTCAACAATCAGAAACCTCACAAAGGCCTTATAAACACACGTATTTAACTTGGTTTTGATTGATGTAAGGAATGTTTTAATTTCCCAATTTCCTGGTGTTTTGAAACTGACGTAAAAATATTTTTAATATACATGTTCCTTTTTACATAATGGCTGTATTTGTTACTTACTCACAAGATTACTTTTTCCTTTTGAGCGTAAAAGCAATGAAGATTTCTATATACCCCTTTAATATACGTAAGTGCTGTATGAGGTTCTGTTTTCTTATTTATTTCATCTTTTCAATTATTAATGAAGGAAACAAAAATGTACAAAAACTTACCCGATTTACAGAAAATAAAATTTATGGCAAAATAAACCAAATAAATGAAGACATTTGATACCCTTCGAGAACACGATGTATTCATTTTCATTTTTCAGAAAAAACTCGATAATACATTGTAATAAATAGACGTAAGTCACGGAAGTATGCTAGCAATCTTATTGTTATTAACTTATATTTTTTGGCATAATTTTATTGTACATTGCATTACCGTGCAGGTGATAAATTATGAAAATATGTAACATATATACGTAGATACGGGTATTAACGTTTTATGGAATAACGAGAATATCCTGAACACAAGTGCACCGTAAAACAAAAGGGTCATGTTGTCATGGGAGTTAAAAGACTGCAACAAATAGTCGAGACTAATTTTCTAATTACTGGATTGCTGGTCCCTGAATAGTCAAAGTGTGATCGATATCTAAAACATTATCATTAAAACTAATGACAAATATATAAAAATCGTTTTAATAGGACTACATTTATGCTTGGCACTATATTCATGCATCGAATTCATGCCTTCTATCGAACAAGTTGGTTGCTGCAGATCTGCTGCAAATACATCCATTATAGGTAGGGTGCAAAACATGAAATTAGAGATTTTTTTGTACACAACGCAATTGTATTGGTCCCAATTATTCGAAAAGATCATAAATAGAGATATTTTATCCAAGCCATTTTACAATTTCATACAAATATGTGTATGTAACTTTACTCAAGTAGAACATCAAGCTGTAACTTGTCCTTGCGACATATTTACGAGGGTGGTAAAGGGTTATTTTCGTGCAACGTTTTTGGCATTTTATAAATTCGTGTTTCCGTGTTTTGTGTTTTTATTCCTCGTGTTTTCGTGTTGGCATTATTTCACGTGTCTCGTTTTTGTCCATAGTTGGAGCTCGTGATTCGTTTTGGATATTTTATATTTCGTGCGTGTTCATTTTCCTGTAAAAAAATCGGGACTCGTTACAATTAGAATTGTAACTGTACCGGAAAGTAAAACAAAGAAAATTTCACAGATTTTCATTGATTTTAAGAGCATTCAGGTAAAAAAAAACTAGATAAGATGCATGAATTACCATAGATGATAATGGCTTCTCAAGTTTTCGGCGAACTACGAGCAACGTGTTTCGTGATTGACCATTTTTATCACTCGTGTTTCGTTTTCGGCAATTTTTAAGCACGTTTCTTCGTGTTGGGGACCCCCTTTATCACCCCCATTTACGAAATAGATTTATGAAAATAGAAATAATTCATAGATGTAACATTTGCTGATTTATGTACTAGTATTCATAGCTCTGGCTTTAGACTATATAACCAAAATAAAAAGAGAAATACATGTACGAATATTTTTTCATGCCCCAGAAATTTGCTTTATTTTTCTGAAAAAAAACCCAACGTACAAATAAAGGAATTCCATTAATAACACATTTAATGAAGTCTCTAATAGAATATCAAATATATGTTTTTTTCATATATTCTCGATGTCAGCCATCTTGGTGGGGTACAGACCTACCGAATACATTTTTTGAAGGAATGCCCAAGAATTACTATGACCGATTCAATTCGCCCAGTAGTTTCAGAGATCTCTGAATGAAAAGCTCAGGGCGGACGGACGGAGTGATTGACGACAGACAACGGATGACGGACGCCAAATGATGGCAAAAGCTTATGCTAGCATATCCAGGTGAGATAAATACAGGTAATCTTTGACATAATGTGAAAAAACATCCTACATTTGACAGCAAAAACTGCTACCAGTTCTAGTAGAGACAAAAACTATAAATAATACACAACAGCAAGTATGAGATGGTTATAAAGTAAATCTTCCATATTAATAAAAAATCTTCCATATTAATAGAATTTATTTAATCTAAATGTTAAAAAGTTGCATCATAATAGAAAAATCTTACATTTTAATGAGAAATTGAATCCATTTTAATAGAAAATAAGGAATTTAAAGTTACCATGTATAGAATTTTGCAACACATTACTTGCCATATAGATTTGGTAGTTTCTTAAGATTCATACATTAAAAAGGGATTTTTTGTTGAATATACACACAAAACTATGACAGATAGTTCTTGCGATAAACCTGCGAGATATTTAAAACAAATAAAAAGATATGAAGGATTTGGGAGATCGAATTCCACTTTAATTCAAACGGTGCAAATAACAAAGGGAGTTCTAGTATATGATAAAACAGTGTATAAATAGTTCATCTTTAAATTAAAAAAAAAGAATCGTTACTGGAAAAATAATAAGAATTATATAATGTATATGGCAAGTAATGTGTTGCAAAATTCTATACATAGTAACTTTAAATTCCTTATTTTCTATTAAAATGGATTCAATTTCTCATTAAAATGTAAGATTTTTCTATTATGATGCAACTTTTTAATATTTAGATTAAAGAAATTCTATTAATATGGAAGATTTTCTTATTAATATGGAAGATTTTCTTATTAATATGGAAGATTTTTTGGTTAATATGGAAGATTTTTCATTAATATGGAAGATTTTTTTATTAATATGGATGAATTTTTCATTAATATGGAAGATTTTTTTTATTAGTATGGATGAATTTTTTATTAAGATGTAAGATTTTTTTATTGATATGAAAGACCTTTTCATTAATATGGAAGGTTATTGTTATTGAAATGGAAGCCTTTTTGATTAATATGTAAGGCTTTCATATTGATATGGAAGATTTTTCATTCATATTTCATTCCATCGGAACGCCCCCTGGAGGGAAGCGATGATCGATATATTGTTGTAATTTACTGGTAAAGTCATACTTTTAGGTATAGGTACTTGATACTAGGTATGTGACTTCCTTATGATGAGAGCTTTCTGTGGTACAGACGATAAGGATGCTGTGACCTTGACCTTGACATTGGTCTCGGATATTTTGACCCGGCGAGCTAAGTTGTCTTCTCTGACAACTCAGTCTTGTTTTATTCTGGCACCTCTTTTTTAAAACTTTGGACAACGCTTACACTTAGAGGTGAACTTAAATGTAGGTTGTTCAAGCAGATAATACAGGTTAGTGACCTACTTTTGCCTGGATGCAAACCTACCATACATGTGCAAGGTTTGATAATCCTACCAGTATGGTTGCTTAGATATGATCTCAGACGTGAACTTAAATGTGGGTGCGGACGCCAGGGTACTCCAATAGTCTCCTTCGATGTGAATTCCACTACATGTATGATGAAAATCTTGGTTATACCTTTGTATTCATGGCAAGGTCAAGGTCATAGCATCATTATCCTCCGTACCACAGATAGCTCTCGTCATAAGGAAGTCACATACCAAGTATCAAGCACCTTTCCCTAAAATTGTGATTCTAATAGCCAAAGTTTAAGTTTTTCATACATTAGCGTAGGGCCAAGGTCAAGGTCATAGCATCCTTCTCCTCCGCACCAAAGATTAAACCCCTCATCGAAAGGAAGTTACATACCAAATATCAAGTACCTATACCTAAAAGTATGATTTTATCAGTAAATTACAACAATATATCGATCATCGCTTCCCTCCAGGGGGCGTTCCGATGGAATGAAATATGAATAAAAAATCTTCCATATCAATATAAAAGCCTTACATATTAATCAAAAAGGCTTCCATTTCAATAACAATAACCTTCCATATTAATGAAAAGGTCTTTCATATCAATAAAAAAATCTTACATCTTAATAAAAAATTCTTCCATATTAATAAAAAAAATCTTCCATATTAATAAAAAATTCATCCATATTAATAAAAAAATCTTCCATATTAATGAAAAATCTTCCATATTAACCAAAAAATCTTCCATATTAATAAGAAAATCTTCCATATTAATAAGAAAATCTTCCATATTAATAAAAAATCTTCCATATTAATAAGAAAATCTTCCATATTAATAAAAAATCTTCCATATTAATAGAATTTCTTTAATCTAAATGTTAAAAAGTTGCATCATAATAGAAAAATCTTGCATTTTAATGAGAAATTGAATTCATTTTAATAGAAAATAAGGAATTTAAAGTTACTATGTATAGAATTTTGCAACACATTACTTGCCATAAATGTAGATGAATATTTCATGTATTTACAAAATACATTCTCATTAGACTACAAAATTAAACATTGTTTCTTTACACTTTTTGTTCAGTCCAGGTTGAAGAATATATAATTTTGACAAAAACTAAGTGATTAATGGATATTTTTCATGAATATTTGTTCCAGGAAAGAACTTGCTCTTTTCCTCTTCTTAACTGGGGCTGAAAATAAATAAAAATGTTGTGTAATTGTATTTATCAGAGTAAGTCTGTATGAAAACTGATAATAACAGAAATATATTGCTTTGCTTCAAATATAACTATTGAAACACAGAATAATCCAGACTAAGAAAGGGTCTCCTCTGTAAAAATTTTGATTCGAAAAATGATATTGCTTGACAAATACTGCACAAAGCACATCTTTCATATTTGATAAATGCTGTAGCAACTACCATTTTGGCAAACAATACAATAAGTGAATATTTTCGGAATTTTTCTTTCTTTTGGCCATAAGAATCTGTTGGTTCCTACATATTATATCTTTAAAAGCTTTTAATGTCTTCTCCCAGTCTGCAGAGAATGAAATGGTTGTACAGTGTATTTTAACAATAATTATCTCGAAGCCATGAAATGGCTGCAGAGATATTGATATGGCAAGAAAAAATCACGTGCCCAGCATAAGGCTTCAAGCCTATTAACAGCTCTAAAAGATGATCTTCGTGCTTTCGATAAAATATAGTGCGAAAGTTTCTTTCAAAATCGTATACATTTAGTATTTAAGTTATATTTCTTCATTTTTTTTGAGTTGAATACAGTGTTGTTTTAATAAATTGAAAACAATATGCATGTTTATCAAATTACTCGTTTTTTTATATTGCGTCTCGGATGAACGAACTTGTCGTGCAGTAATTTGCAAGATGAAAATAACATTTGTTTACCTGTGACAGTGCACTGCATATATATATTTATAGCAATGAAATGAACATGTCCGATTATTTTCACGTATTACGGAATAACTTAATACATGCAGACGTATGTAACAGTTCTTTGGATGACTACGAAGTTTTGCCACATGTAGATTTTCAGGGCTTCGAGATTCAGCTCCATCGGAGCTTTGATTTTTATGAGGTTTTCCGTCAGGAAAACTTCATATAGCTGTCGAAATTGAAATTATCCCGGGTACGAATATGTCTTCACATGATTTTTTGTCGTCAAGATTGTTCATTTACTTGACGATATCTTTTCTAATGTATTTATGAGGACAATGTATTTATATGAGCATCCTGCAAAACGGCAATGAAAAGAACACAGGAATATATTTCTGCGGAAGGATCAATGATGTAAACAGGACGGATGCACGTATATAACACAAAACTTGGTTATGTAACATATCATGACAACATCACCTGTACAACGTTCGTTTCATTAATCGAAATACACAGAACTTATGTAATCCCAAAATATGTCCTGTGAAACAGCGTCCAGGTGATTTTGGGAACGGACATTTGATTTTCAGGGAGGGCCTGAGCTTTTTGTAAATAAATAATCTAACCTTGATATCAGTAAAAATAAATATTCTTAGACCATACTTGTCATGAAACTAATTCTATCCCGATTGGAAGAGGGAGAGATTTACACGACATAACAATATTATGTTATTTCAAAATGCTTGAAAATCGTATGACACTGATGTTTCTTATGCATATATGAAGGGGGTATTTGTTGATCTAATAAAGAACAAAACAAAACAAAACAAAAACAAAAAACAACTCGATTTTCAAATCTTTCTGGCTTATATGTCTCTGTTATCCGTGATACTTTCGATTTGAAACCAAAATATTTTAAAAAATGGTTAAAAATTGTGTTTATCGCGTATGAACTGACGTTGTTTCACGTGTCATTTGTAAGCATAGTTGAGTTGAGAAATCGCCAGTTAACCAGACTAGACGGTTATCAAGAACGTCATTTGAATATACTAGTATGTAATGATTTTGGTGGAAAATATTTTACAGTTTTACAGACTCCCATGCAGGCGTGATGACAAATCAAAATAATTCAGTTCAATACGTATTGTATAATTTATGCACTGTTTGTCATCAAAATTGTCCCCC